>PVKU01003062.1:79029-195349 GCA_004027475.1 Anoura caudifer | reverse complement strand
TGCTGTCAGATAAGGCATTTCAAACAAAGAAGACAGTCTGGGCCCACCCGGGAGGAGCTGGAGCCTGGTTAGGGAAGTAACTTCTGGTACTGTGCACCCCGAACGCCCAGGTGCCAGGAGGGGCAGAGACAGACAGGAGATTCCAGTCCTAAGAATGGGGCGGGACTATTCTCCCAAAAAAAGGTATTTGAGTTACATTGCAAAGGTGTCCAAAGGAGATGTGACATTTATGACTGGCATTCTCCTTTCTTCCTGCCCTCCATGGGTCCCTCTGACCACTGCAGATTCTCCTCCCCTTTCGTGGTCCATGCGCCCGTTGCCATGAAGAGACGCACAGGGTCCAACCCAACGTGGGTCAGTTCCACAAATGTTCACTGAGGCCCCTGAAGGAAACAACCAAACCCCAAAGGCCAAATTCACTCAGTACTCTGCAGCTTACAGAGCATGTCCGAATGCATCCTGAGGTCCTCATCATAACCCTAACAGAAAAGACGTTATGATCCCAACTCTACAGAAAAAGAAGCTGAGGGTCAGAGAAGAGAAGCAACTGCTCAGAGCCATTTGAATACAGGTTGCCCGACTTCTGGTGCTTTTTCCTGTCACCTTAGTAACTTCCTGTCATCTGCTGCCTTGCTGGGTAATTCGGGGACTGTGTCTCTCCAGGAATATCCCGTGCCATATCTCCCCAACTGCTATAGCCTCAAAAACCCTGCAAGCACCCTCCCCCCCTTCTGCTCACTCCCACCTGTGCACCTTGGCTGAGCTCCTTCCCTCAACAGGAATACTTCTCCCAGTCACTGGTACACGTCCCAGTCCTCCCTGCGCTTCACATTGTCTTGGGCTGCACAGAAAGCCCCAAACCACCCCCTCCTGCCAGGCTCCCTCCCTTCCCATTTTCCTGCTCTGCCCTCCCTGTGTGCTCACCTCTGCAACGGCCTCTCCTTGCTCTACATCTCTCTCCAATGCATTCCTGTTTAATCATTCAGCTAGATTTTAATCTCCTTAAGAGCAGAGCTGGGTGTCTGGCACCTACTGACCAGGTGTTCAGCTGGGACATGCTGATAAGCTCATTGGTAACCCATTGACCACCTCCCTTTAGGTCAGGAGCTTCTTGATTGTCCCTCTTCAGCTTCCCAAGGTGCACACAGGGGTCTGCAGGGGGCTGGAGTCTGGGGAGGCGCTGCACGTCTGTTCACGTTGCTGGTGGTGGAAGTCAGGATGAGGTACATGCCTGCACTGTCCACATTGCAGCTTCTACAGGGTGGGAACAAGGCCAGTACCAGGCTCTGAACATCTTCGGTCCTCTTCTGCCTCCCAAGTCCATCACTGTCACAGGTATCAAAAGATGGCATCAGAAAACACACAACTTCTTGCCTTGCCCATTCAGAGGGCTGCATTTTGAGTATCTCAGGTAGCCCCTACACCTTTGGGAAGGCAAAGGGAGGTTATTAATGAGAGACTCATCTAAGGCCATCCTAAACTGAGACCAAGATTTACTTCCCCCACGCCAGACATTCTTGTCAAGCTCTGCTTTTCACAGGACGACCTACCTGTTTTTGTGCTCCCAGTCCATTTTCCCTTCAAGAACTCAAGTCTCAGCCCTGGCCAGGTGGCTCGGTTGGTTGGAGTGTCATCCTATACACCAGAAAGTTATGGGTTCGATCCCAGGTCAGGGTATGTACCTGGGTTGCAGGTTGACTGATTGATGTTTCTCTTTCTCTCTCCCTTCTTTGCTTTCTAAAATCAATAAACATACCTTGGGTGAGGATTAAAACAAATAAATAAAATAAAAACTGAAGGCATGTTTAAAACATGCTTCATTCAAAAAAATAATTTAAGTCTGAGAGGACAAACTAATCTGGACTTAGGGTCACACATACACAGACACACAGAGACACACCTTTACAAGATGTGCAGCCACAGAAAAACTTATAAAGCAAGATGCCCAGTAGCACAACTCAGGATCCATTAAAAGGGCCTTAAAGGCAATCAATTGAAACCTACTCGCTGCAAATGGGGAAACTGAAGCTCAAAAAGGGACAGAGGCTTGTCTAAGGTCACAGAGCTAAATGGAGACCTCTGGACTCCAGGCACAGTGCTCCTTCCACTGTCTGTGCACTCAGCAAACAAGGCAAAGCAGAGCTCAGAGAACCTGAGGCCCAAGGAGGTGTGACCCTCCACTTCAGTAGAGGAGTTTGGTCCAAGGGGTGGATTTTCCAGAAAGGGGCAGGGGTCAGAGGGGACAGGAAGTAGCTGCAACTTGTTCCTTCAGCACCTGGGAGCAGCCACAAAGTCTAGGTCCCAAGGGCCAAGTGTTTCTTTGTCCTCTGTGTCCCTTCAACTCTTATCTCTGCATCCACTGAGTGGCAGAGGCCCAGGCCTGGCACTTTCCAGACCTGGGAAATGGAAACCTGGGAGACAGAGAGAGGGGTGGCCAAGCAACACCGCCCTCACCACCTCGACCGACTTCTGGGCCACTCCGGAGAGAGCCAGGTGTAACTGACAACTGGGCCAGAGCAGCCAGCAGCCTCTCCCACTCGAGAAGAGCACATGTGGGGCGTGGCTGCGGGTACCCGGTTTTGTTTTGTTTTTTCTTCCCTGTGCTCCACCCTATGCATTCTTCTGAAGGTCATGCTCAGGGGCCTGGCGCTCAATGAGACCTCAGGCTCCGGACCCTGGGCTCCAGGAAGTGCGGGTAAGCGTGAAGGGCGCAGAGGGGTACGAGGTGAGGGGGGCTCTGAGCACCCCCTGAGCGCCGGACTTTCGTCGCACCTCAGCCTGGCGAGTGGTAGGGCGAACCTTTGGAGGTCACCGAGTCCAGTGTTGGTGGCTGGCTGGTTGTTAAGTGCGAGCCCGGAGAGGGGAGGGTGCCCCCCGCCCCCCGCCCCCCGCCAGCGGCTCCTCCCACAGCCTCCCCGCCCCGCCCCGCCCCGCGGCAGGAGATCGCAGGCGGGACGGGAAGGGTAGCGCGCGGACCGGCCGGGCCAGGTGCAGCGCCCGCGCGTCTAGGGGCCGCTAAGCCCAGAGGAGCTCCAGAGTCCACGCGCCCTCTCAGCTGGACTCCCGTGACCCTCGGAACGCAGGTAACCGAGGGCAGGACTCCTCGCCCCTGCCGCCGCGTGTCCCCGTGCGCGCCCTCCCCGTTCCCGGTCCACGCACACCCAACTCCGTGGCCTCCCGCAGGCTCCCTGGAGCCCGCCAGCAGCTCCGAGGGCGGGTCTTGGAAAGTTCGCACCGGGCGGCTGCGCGCGGGGCGGCAGGGAAATGCAGCCCAATTCCCCCGCAAGCCCTCCGCCCGTCTCCTGCGTGGAGCTGGGGTCACGGTGGGGCGGCTGCCGCGGGTGCCCAGGGTCTCCGCTGAAATCAGTTGAGTTTTGCCTTCTCAATTTCCCATCGCTCACTCTTCTGAGCCTTTGCTGCCCTCCCCGTACTACCCTATCCCTGGAAAAAAATTTAGGATGGGGACTGCAGAGTTGGTGATGTCTTAAGGGATGTTTACATTTGTGCTTCCCGCCTCCTGGGGCCAAATACGCGCTAGGACACCGGGGCTGAGCGAGCAGGGGTGAGGGTGAGGTGGCGGCCCGTAGCTCAGGGGGCTCCATCTGGACGCTGTTGAAGTGGGTGCTCAGCCCAGGGGTGTCCTGGCTTCTGTCCTGTTTTGTGGCAGGCCACAGCCCTGGATGGGCATTCTTGGCTCTCCCAGTACTTTCCAGGCCCCAAAGACAGGAGCACAGGAGAAAGGGTGGCCTGCAGCACAGCAGGGGCGGAGACCCAGGGCTCCATAATCCTTGCTGGTTTGAGCAGAATGGGCTTCCCCCAGCCTGGGGTGTAAGGAGGCTCAAGGTAGAGCTGGGGGTGAAAAGTGCCCCTTTCCCCACGGAACCAGAGAGAACAGGTGAGGGGAGGTCAGTGGCTCAGAGAGGAGCTAACACAAAACACATCTCTGATTCATTTTACCTCCCCAAGAAACCAGCGCTCTAAGCAGGTCTTATTCCACTGGCGGATGAGGAAAAAAGGAGACTCGCAGAAGTTAAGCAGCTTGCTCATGAAAAGTGGTAGAGGTGGACCTCAAACCACAGTCTCTCGAGCCAGATGGTGGCTCCTGGACATTTTTGCTGGACCCCCAGCTCAGCAGGGGTTTGTTTCTTCTCCCTCTGCTTTGAGGTTCCTCCCCTGGAAGGAGTAGGCCAGGAAAGGGGACCTCCAGGAAGAAATAAAACTGGGTCAGGAAGCGCTCCTCCAGGAGAGAGTCTGCTCCTTGCTGAGAACTGCAGGAGGGCAGGGCCCTGTTTTCTTTCCGGTGGTAGCCAGAGTACCTGGAACAAAGGTGCTCAACAAGAACCGAATGAATTAACCTGAAACAGCAGCAGTTCATTTCCCAGCTGGTGGCTCTCTGCTCTTGGTGAGCAGAAGAAAGGGTGCTCTGAAAAGCTGGACCAGAAAGGGGCCGCCACCACCAAAGGCCTTTGACATTCTTGCCGACTGGAGGCAATGTGGCACTTTTCTAACCAGGGAGCACATCCACAGTACGATGCAGTTTTCCAGACAGACGGGCTTTTGCTTTCTCTCATCCACTACTTGCCAGGTCAGGGCGAAGTAGAGGGAGGTGGACCACATGCCCAGCTTGGCCCGCCCTGGCTTGGAGGCAGAGGACCCTTGTCCTGCCTACACCCAAGTCTTATCCATCCTTCCAGAAAATCTTACTTGGAAACGGTAATCTTTGTTGCCTCCTCCCTCTTGTTACCATTCCCCGGGGCAATCATGGACTGAGGGAAGAGAACGTGCTTTTATGGGCCTTCATTTCCTCACCTGTAAAACAGGGACAACAGAACCTGCATGGTTTTATGGGAGAGTGAGTGGTCCAGAGGGCTCTGTAAGCGTCAGAGCAAACCATAGTCTCCTCCTCATATATATCCATGTCAATCTGACCTGCCCAGGTGGGCTGTGGATCACTGGGAAGTGACCCTGCATCTTAGACTCCCTCAGGGAGCTGGCCTCATCCTGAGCTCACAGTAGGTTCACAGGAAGTATTTATTGATCAAAAATAGTCTCTACAGGATGAGAAATTGCTAACATTGGTAGAATAAGGGAGAGTTTTTAATCCCTCCAACACCTCCCCATGACAGGCACAGAGGGTCGGGGAGGAGGGGCAGGAGCGGTGTGAGAGCCCCTGGAGATGGCAATGGTCATTGTCTTCCTGTTTACCCAAAGTCAGGGTCCGGTGGGCTGGCTACGGAGGAGGGCCCTAGAAGGTTTTCTGCAGCTGTGCTCTGAAAACTGAGGCCCTGCCAGGAACCCATAACCCGCTGGACTCCTCAGCAGAGCCCAGTAGCTGCTTTGGCCCAAGGACACATTAGGACACCAAGTGTTGTTCAGTTCTGTTCCCTAAAGGAGGCCATTGTGGGGCACCAACATGCTCCCCACCCGGCAGCTGTCCCTGCTGAGCTTCCCACTGCTAGCTCCTCAGTCTTAACTAGAGCTTTAGCCTCAGAATTGCTCAGCTGGAATCAGCCTTGGAGGTTATTTCCTACATCCCTCCCTGCCTTATTTTCCATAGTACATATTGCCATGTAACATTCTGTACATTTCACTTTTTAAAAAATCCTGTTTATTGTCTGTAGTGCCTGTAAGAGCATCAGCTCTACAAGGGCAGGGCTTTTGTCTGTTTTATTCACTGCTCTAGCCCCAGGGACCTGAGCAGTGCCTGGTGTGTGTAGTGGGTGCCCAGTTCCACGTGCTGAATAGATGGTGCATCAAGCCTGTCCATCCTCATTGTGCAGATGGGAGACTGCGGCCCAGAGAGGAGGAGTGACCTGCTGGAAGCGGCACTGGAGCTTTTCTTGATTGGACTCCAACTAATTCAAAGCTGGGTCTCTGTCCCCTGCATGAGGTTGCTAGGGGTGCCCCAAGGCAGCTGTCTCACCCAAAGGTGCTACACCTAGGCTGAATAGACAGCCACCTACACAGGGCGGTTTGAGAGAGCCCAGGAAGAGTGCTCTGGGTCAGACCCTCCTTCTGAAAAGAACCCTCCCAATGCTGCCCTCCAGGAGTGGGCAGTTCCTCCGTTAGTGGTGAAAAGTTGCACCCTCTCCAGGCCTCCTTTTAAAGTTCCCCAGGGCACTGGAGAACCCAGGGAGACCAGAGCCAAGTCCGTGCTGTCCTGGGGAGGAGGGCAGAGCTTCAGATCACCTGGGCCAGAGACAACAAACCTGTCTGAGAAAATGCAACCAGACATGTGGGCCAGGAGAAGTGAGGACATTATTCTCCCCCAGGCCCTGGGAAGGCTTGGGGCTAAGGCCCCACTTAGGAATCTGATAAGGTGGTTTCCTTTCCTAAGGTGGTTTCCTTGGGCCACAAGAGCTTGGATTTCTGAGACACTGTGTATAGAGACAAGCAGGATGGAGAAGCTCAAGTATGGGGTGTAGAGGTGGAAGTCCAAGAACTATGTCTGGGTAGGAGCTGGAGCTTTCATACAGGAGACACGTCCACACACACCCAGCAACTTCAACCCCTCTTCCCCCTCACTCTTTCAGCCGCCATTGTTTCAGCAAAGGAACATGATCTGTGTTCTAAGGCGAAACTGTGGGGCCATGTGGAGTTGATTGGAGGGGAAGAGACTGGTGGCAAGGAGACTTCCCGAGGGTGCTATTGCAGGAGGAGAGATGGCAGATGGGGTCCCTGGAGGCACCTCTCCTCCTCCACCCTCAGGAGTATAGACCCTGTCTTCTTTCCTGATTGCTTGGGGAGCTACATTATTAATGAGAGTAACAAACTTCCAACAGCCATGAGCTGGGTGTCAGGTCCTGTTCTAAGGCCTTGACATGCATTAGTTAATCCTTACAATTACTCCACAAGATTGAAACTATATCATCTCCATTTCACAGATGGGGAAACTGAGCCTCAGAAAGGTGGCATAACTTTGCCCAAGATGATACTTGTAGGGACAGGGGGCACCAGAATTAGCCCGAACAGTCTGGCTCCAGACCCTGCAGCCTTAGTTTCCACTCCATGCTGCCTCAGTCAGCCAGGTAGGCCACACCCATGGAACAGAGAGCCTGGAGGCCAGGGTGGTGGGCTCACCCCTCACAGGGGAAGCAGGTCCCATGCAAGCCCACACCTTACATTCGTGGGAGCTGTGGTTTTCCCCAAGCCCTGCTGTTGACCCCCCCATCCTTTTCCATTGTTGTTGTGGCTTGCCAAATTAAGAGTCAGGATGCACCTGAGACTTGGTTTTGGGGAAGAGACTCCAGAGGTTGGGACTTGAAGGGTTTGTAGGAGTTTATTAGCTTGTTGGAAAAATTGTAGAGGAAGGGAACAGAGCAGGTGGAGGGAACAATAATGATTCTTAGCCCGAAGAAATAAATTTGTAATGGTGACTCCTCCTGTTTCTGAAGCCACTGTAGGTTCCCCCCCAAACCCCACCGTCCTGGGTTCCCTTTCCCTAAAGAGGGGGAGGCCTTGGCCT
This sequence comes from Anoura caudifer, assembly GCA_004027475.1. NCBI lineage: Eukaryota > Metazoa > Chordata > Mammalia > Chiroptera > Phyllostomidae > Anoura > Anoura caudifer. The sequence continues at coordinate 187,884 of PVKU01003062.1, read as the reverse complement.
GAGACATAGATCATGCATTTCTGTCTCCCGGCCTTCTCTTTATCACCACCATCACTACAAGTCTGGTGGCTCTCAGCAGCAGTGGACGGAAAAGTACAGCTGTTGTGACATGATGTGAGTCAGTCCTTCATAAATAATGGGGTTGCACTGTCAGCTTTGATGCCTGGCCCTATGCCCTCGTGTCTGGCCCAAGGCTGGTGTTGGCTCCTGGGGAAAAGGACAAGGGTGACAGGCGATGTTATTTGGAAATTATGCAGAATGGCAGTGAGGAGCCAACAGGTGTGAGAGATACAGTCATTTTTGGCATCTAGGAAAAAAGACGGCGTTCCCCAAAGCAGTGATCTGAGGTGCAGTTCCCACCCATGCCCTGTCCTCTAACCTGGGTTTATCTCATAGGGTTGTGCTCACTTCTGCCTTTGACACCAGCCTGGGATCACCCCTAGCATGTTCGGTGCAGACTTGAGTGGCAACTTTTGCCTAAGCCTCAAACAGGCATTTTTTTTCTTTTGGTCCTCATCTGAGGACATTTTTTCATTGCTTTAGAGAGAGGAAAGGAGAGAGGAGGGGAAAGAGTGATTTGAGAGAGAAGCGTTGATTGGTTGCTTCCCATCACACTCAAACTAGGGATCATACTTGCCTAGACCAGGGATTGGGGATTGAACCCTCAACTCTTCAGTTACAAGATGACGCTCCAGCCAGCTGAGTCATACCCACCAGGGCTCAGAATGGCATCTGCCTGGACACACTATAGCCCCCAAAGACACTCTTTCTCTGGTTGTGTGGGAGCCCTAGAGGCCCAGAGCCTCGCCAGCACAGGGCTTCTAGGTTCCGTGGTCCCAAATCCAGCCACTCGACCAGCTTGCCACCAGTCTGAGTTGGTTACTCTTTAAAAAAAAAAAAAAAATCCTCACCCAAGGATATGCTTATTGATTTTAGAGAGGGAAGAAGGGAGGAATGAGAGAAATATTGAAATGAGAGAGAAACATTAATTGGTTGCCTCCTGTACACACCCCAATGGGGGATCAAACTCACAACGTAGGCATGTGCCCTGACCGGGATCAAACCTGTAACCGACCGAGCCACTGGGCCAGCACTCACCTCACTCCTGGGAGTAAGGCCGGTGTGGCTGGTTGGGAGCCTTGGATTCTAATTCTGACATGAACGCACAGTTGACCTTGGCTCTGTACCTTCTGGGGCATCAGTTTTCTCCTCTGTGAAAGAGGCAGCTTGGCTTGGATCAGGGACTACTGCCTGTCCGACTGGGTAGGCTTTGCCGTGGGGGCGGCCTGAGCACGAGCACTGCAGGGCGCTGAGCAGCGTCCCTGCCTCTATTCACCAGAAGTCAATAGCACCACGCTCCCTTCCTTCTTTACAACCCCAACTGTCTCCAGACAATGCCAGATGTGCCCTGGGGGCAAAGTTGCCTCTGGTGGGAACCACTGGGTTAGACATCTCTGAATTCCCTCCCAAGAATTACTCTCAGGACCCAGGACACCGTTGTCTCTCTCCAGTCCTGTGTTGGAAATGCGGACTGTGTGTGACTGTGCTAGGGGCTCCCGGGGCTTAGAGGCCCGGATGGGAGAAAAGGGAAGGCCCCGGCTTGCTGGGCCTCTTGCTGAGAGCCAAGACCAAGCTCTTTTTGCTTTCCAGACCTTGGTTTACATAAGAAGGTGGGGGCCAGGGGAAGCAGGCTTGTGGTCAGCCCATGCACTAAAGTCAGCAGCCTTCCGGCCAGTGACTAGACAGCTCTGTGTATTCAAAGGACTCGGCCTCCCCACCGTCCTCTCTCTCACTGTCCTAGGAGAGGCGATGTTGGGTGATGTTAGACGCAGGGTGATGTTAGACGCAAGGGCCCTGCACGCCTGCCCCCACCCGGCCCTGGTTGTATTTTGTTTATTCCTCCCAAGTTAGCTGTTTATTATCTTTGTCCACGGAAGCCCCTTCTGACTCTATTGCTTAATGGAAGGGTGAAGATTTATTTTTTCCAGGCGTGGGAGGGATTTGTCGATGAATCTTGGAAGTATTCGATAAATCACTGTTCTTGGGACAACAGGCTGTGAGATTTGGAGTAGTATTAACCCAAAATGATTCATTTGGGTTATTCATTCTTATAGTCTCCATCGAAGCACTGTAGACTGCTCCAGACTGTGGGCTACATGCTGGGGAAGGAACAGTGAGTTAGACATAGTCCCTGCCTGCAGAAACCTTCCACCTGGGAGGACAAGCTGTGAACCCGTCATTGCCGTGGTGTGCTGTGGCCGTGTGCAAGCCTATGCAGAGGAGGGCAGGGTCAGCCCCACCCAGGGTGTGATGCAGGGAATTGGGGGGGTGCGTGGACGGGGTTTGGTGAGGTGGCGGTAGCATATGGAGGTTTTCAACACAAAGAAGTGGGTTTAGGTTTTGTTTTTGCCTTTTACTTTGATTGTGGTAAAATTGATATAATATAAAATTTATGATTTTTATAATTTTAAAGTATATGCTTCAGTGTTTTAAAATACATTCACATCATTACAGCCATCACCACCACCCAACTGTGAAGCTCTTTCCACCCTGCAAACCTGAAGCTCTAAGCACTGACCCCGAGTGCCCTCCTCCCCCCGGCCCCGGCGACCAGCATTCTTCTTTCTGTCTCTGGGAATCTGACTGATGTCACTACTCATGTCAGTAGAATCACCCTACATGTGACCTTTAGTGTCAGGCGCCTTTCACTTACCATCGTGTTTCAAGGGTCATCTGTGTTGCAGTGTGCATCAGAATGTCCTTCTTTTTGAAGGCTGAATAGCATTCCATGGTGTGGGTAGACCACACTTCTTTTTTTTGCAAAGTTGTTTTATTTTATTATATTTTTTAATTGTTTATGCTATTACAGTTGTTCCTACTTTTTTCCCTTTTCCCACCTCCAACCAGCCCCACCATCTTCCCTCCCTCAGTCAGTCCCCGTGTCCTTGTCCAGGAGTCATGCATAAATGTTCTTTGGTTAATCCCTTTACCATCTTTTATCCAGTCCCCCCCACACCTCCATTCATCTGTCGATGGACATGTGGGTTGCTTCCACCTTCTGGCTGTGTGAGTAGTGCTGCTATGAACACTTGTGCACATACCTCTGGGAATCCCTGCGCTTATTCTTTTGGGCATAAAGCTAGAAGTAGCAACACTAGATCCTATCTGTTTAATTTGGGGGGGAACCACTATACTGATGAGGAAGAAGTGTTTGAACTGGACTTTAAGGATGAACTTGGAGACCTCCAGGTATCTAAGTAGAGGAAGGGGAAGAGAAGAGAAAGGAGAAAGGCATTAAGATGAGAGGAGGGAAGGGGAGAGGAAGAGGGAGAGGGGGAGGGCCCAAAATTGGCATGAAGCTGGTGGCCCAGTGCTTGGGACTGAAGCAGCGGTGTGACTGGTGGCGAAGCCACGGCGGGATAGGATATGAAGGGTCTTGGACCAGGCTAGGGAACTTGGCCTCCACACTGTAGTCAGTGAGAAGCATTGAAGGGTTTTTTTAATCGGGAAGTTATACGTGCCATTTGCAACCTTAGAAGGACATAGCTGGGACTGATGTCACAGGTGGACTGGGAGGGAAAGAGGCTTAAGGCAAGAACCAAGCGGGCAAAAACTGAGTAACAGTGAAGCCACATCACTGGGGTGGATGGAGGGAGCAGGTCTGAAGGGTGGATGTGCCACACAAGGGTGCCCAGGTTTCTGGTTTGGCGGCTAGGTGAACATGGGTAGGCTAACAGGAGGAGCAGCTGGTTTGACAAAATGATGAGGCAGTAGCTGGGGCCCGGTTGATTTGGAGGGCCCCTGGAACCACCTGGGGAAATGAGGGTTTGAGGGGTGTCTGTATAGAGCTAAGCGCTGCAGTGTAGGGAGAGAAGCTGGTCAAGGGCAAGGGTAAGGACTTCTGTTGGCCAGCAGAGGACCCTGTGGATCTGGAGGCCAGGACTCAGGGCAGCATCTGCTCAGCACAGGTCAGTCCCTGCCTTGAGCATCTCATGTCAGCCCATACCTTTTCATTGCCAAGTTCAAGGTTCTAAGCTTCAGGCTAGTCATTGGGGGTGGAGAGAGAGAGAAACATGAGCCAGTGACTGTAATTCATTTATTTACCCCATAAAGCTTAGAAAATGGAACTTGGCCAGTACCTTTGCACAGTTAAATATTTAATCAAGATCATGGCAGGTAATATACAAGAGGAATAGGGCATGTTATGAAGTGTGTCATGGGGACATGACTTAGTCTAGGCCTCTTCTCACCTCTGCACTGTGGACATTTTGGGCCAGGTCATTCTTTGCTGTGGAGGTATCCTGTGCATTATAGGATGTTTAGCAACATCCTGGCTTCTACCCACGAGATGCTAGTAGCCACACACAGCTCCATACCAGCTATGAAAACAGTGACTCCAGATATTGTCAAATGTCCCCTGGGGGCAAAGTCACCCTCAATTGAGATCCATTGGTCTACGAGGTCAGGAAAGGTTTCTGGAGGAAATGCTGTTAATCTGAGTTTTAGAAGATAGATAAGCATTAAGATAAGCAGATGTGGAGAGTGGAAGAGAGTGTTCAGGGTAAAGTGTTCTGCGTATAAAGGCTCTGAGATAGGAAAGATCATGAGGAAGACTGGCGAGGAGAGGGTGGAGTCGATGAAGAGGCACCCAGTAGGTGAGCAGTGGTGAAGGGGAAGAGTGGACGGACTAGAGACACTCAGGAAGGAACACAGGCAAGGAGGCCTCCCAGGGGTGGAGGATGAAATGGGCTGGAAGCTGGTGAGTTACATTTTGATTATGTTGGGTTGGAAATCCCTGGAGACACCCAGGCAGGGCCCTGCGCTAAGAAGCAAGGTCTGGCTAGAGATGTGGATTTGGGAGTCGCCTGCACATAGAAGGTGAATATAGCCCTGGGGTAGAGGAGCCAGGAAGCAAGCGTGGGCCAAGAAGAGAAGAGGGGAAGCCTAGAAGTGAGCTCCAGGAGAGTTCTGGAGAGCGAGGACGAGCCTGCAGAGACTGGAGGAGTCCCAGAGAAGGAGCAGAGGAACCCAGGTTGTGTGGTGCCCTGGAAGAGTGTCCAAGGAAGAGGGCCTGGCCCGCTGTGATGTCTCGGGAGCTCTGGCTCCTCAAGGAAGATGACGACAGGGAAGCAGCCACTAGACTTAGAGACCAGTAAATGCCATGAGGGAGGGCAGATGAGGTAGCTGAGGAATAGGGCGGCTAGAGGGAAGCTGGATGCCAGAAAGGGAAGTGGGTCCTGGAGGGGTTTGTTTTTTTAATCTTGCATGTCTCCTTCCCTCCCTCCCCCACCACACACACCTTTTCTTTCTTCCCTTAGCAAAGAAGTGTGCATGGTTCAGAATTCAAAAGCAATGAAGATTGCAGCGTGAAAAGTCTTTACCCCCATTTCCCTTGGCCTCCCAATCCTACCCGCTCTTCAGAGGCGACTTGACCAGTTTCTTCCAGATTCTTTCAGAGATACTTCATGCATGAATCAGTAAACATGTGCAGAGTCTCACCCCTTTAATGGTTGCACACTCCATGTAGACTTCTGCCCCTGCTTCGTTCTTTTCCCAGTTAGCTATCTTGAGAAGCTTCCGGATCAGTGCGTAGCATCTTCATTCTTGTTTGTGACTATATAACATTCCAGTACTACATGGATGTCGTATAATTTAACTCATTTCCTGTTTTTTGGACACCACAAACAACGTCCCATTGAATTACCTGTGCTTTAGTTATTTTGCAGTACAGATAGTTGCATGGGGAATAAGGTCCCGGGAGTGGAATTGATGGGTCGGGACTATGTGAATTTGTATTTTGAAAGACATGAGCAAATTGCTGTCCATAGAATTGCTAAGAATGTGTACTCCTTCCTGCCATGTATGAGGATGCTCATTTTTCCACACCCTCTCATACAGTGTTACCAAACTTACTGATATTTGCCAATCTGGAAGACAAAAATAATTTCTAGATAGTTTTAATTTGCATTTTTCTTGCTGTGAATCGGGTTGAACATGTTTTCATAGACATAAGATCCATTTCTACTTCCTTCTCTATGAGCCATCTGTGCATATGTTTTCTATCATTTTCTATCAGGTTATTGGCCTTTATTTATTGAAAGGGAAGTGATCTTTACTCTTTTCTTTAGAATATAAATTATAAGTAGTTTTCTCCTAGTTTATCAAGGAGTTTCTTTGCTGTTGCTACTTTAAAAAAAAAAAAAAAAGAATTGTGAATGCTAGTGGGAGAGGTTCACTAGGTCCCTGCGGAAGCATCGGGATGCACCCCAGATATGGAAGGCAGGAAACACCTCTGCTGTGGTAACATGCAGGAGGAGGGAAGAGGGTGCGATGCCCAATGCCCCGGGGGTTGGTGGCCACAGGTTGGGAGAGTGAAGGCTGAGAGTTGAGTTTGTCCAGGAGCAGGATTATGTTAAGGAGGTACCAGAGAATGCAAGGGGCAGGAGAATTGCTCTACTGGCAAGAGAGTGATTAGATTAATGAACACTCAAAGCTGAGCTAGTTGAGGGGAAGTGAGGGGCTGGGTGTTACGTGTTTGCTTCGCTTCTGTCTGTCTGGCACCCATTAATCATAGGGCCAAACTAACGGCCAAAGTTGTTTACACCTCCCTGTGATCCAGAGTCTATACCCTGAACCACCTCCTTATCTCGCTCTCACACACCAAGCCAGTGTTTCCCCTGCTCTAAACCAACCCAAGGCAGGTACCAGACAACTAGGGACAGCTCCTGTGCTCCCGATGCCTGGAATTATTCAAATGAGTCAGTCCTGAGCTGTTTAACCTGCCTGACCTGTCTTTCCCATGGAAACCCAATAAAAGCGCTGGCCTAGGCCTTCCCTTCCTTCCTGCCTCTGCCTCTTAACTAAAACCTAGTGCCTGCCCACCCCCACCTTGTGTAGTGTAGTGTGATGCATTCCCTTCTGCTGAGAAACATATGTAAATGATAAATTCTTCTTTCAATGTGGTTAGCCTCTCCAGGGGTCACTCAGTCAATTCTAAGAACTAAAATCCTGCAGGTACCATTGAGATATCAGCGACTCTTGGCAGGCACAGAGTACGAGGGACAGTAAACCTCAGGTCTCAGCAAAGCTCCTGAACTCTCATGGTGTGAGTGGTTGAATAAGCAGCTCTCGGGCAGACTTCCTGGAGGAGGAGGGCTGGAAACAAGGCAAGACCTCAGGGGGGAATACAGGACCACAGACTAGAAGGCACGGGGGAGTGTGTTGATAGGGGTGGTCAATGATCAGAACAGAATGTGTTTGGAGGGCAGCGGAGAATTTGCCTGTTCTAATAATGTTGGCCTAGATTCCAGGCCTATGTACTGTAAGTCAATAAATCCACCAAAAGTTCACAAATGCATGTACACAACTGGCAATGACTCATGCTACCTTGTGATTTTTATTGTTGCCTGGAGAGTTATTTACCTTCCTGAGAGTGGAATTTGGGGGGAAATAATCTCACACTCAGCAAATGCTTACCCATTTCTTACAATATCTGACTTGGGCCCGGTGCTGTGGGTCTCACAGGTTTGTGGCAGGGAAGACACCAGGTAGCGATCCACCAATACAACCCGCCCACCCCCCTAGCCGGGGGCCAGTGCAGAGGAGCAAGGGAGGCCAGCTGGGCTGGTTGGCAGAGAAGACTTCTTGAAAGGGGAGGAGCTGAAGCAGACAGTGGGACTGGAAAAGGTGGTTAAGGGGAAGGAAGAGGAGAAAAGAGGAAACATAGTGGTGTGAGGAGGCCCCTTGTTTCAGGCGTTCCACTGGCCAGGTGTCCCTGAGGGAGACTGAGCGTTGGGCCAGAGGATGGTGATGGTTCCCCTGGGGCAACATGTGAACCTCTAAGATGGACAGGGAAAGCTGGTGGAGTACCTGTGGGCTCTGTCACAGTGGGGATCTCATCTGGCTAGTACCGGAGCCCCAGAGTGCAGGGACCCTGGAGCCAGGTGGGAGAGGCTGGACTCAGTGACCTTGCTTCTCTCTGAGGGACTGTGAGGCTTTGAAAACTTCCCCCCCGGGGGGGGGGGTTGCCTCCTGAAGGATCCCTCTGTTGCCCCCAGGGCCGGGAACAAGTCTTTCTTCAGATCAGGGCTCAGCAGTGCTTCTCTCAGGGAGTCCTTGTGAAAGGGGGATGGGGGAGCCGCAGCTGTGAGGAGGCTGGCGCAGAGGGGAGGAAGTCCATTTCTGAACTACGGGACCTCAAGAGTTTATTTCTTGAATGTTTTTGGTACACATCCTTTCTAGAACCTGACCGATAGTTTTTTTTTTTTTTTTAAATGTAAGTGATTTTTAAAAAAAGGAAATTGTGTGAAGGAGGATGAAAATTTGGCTTGCCCATGAGGCTGAGAGGAGGGGGCAGAGGGAGGGAAAGTGGCGGCTCTACTGCCTCCTCCCTCCTTCCTAGTCTGGGTGGGTGCAGTCTTCACCACCCTCTCGGGGATGGTTCCTCCGAGTCCCACAGGTGCCCTTCGAATGGAATGTTGCTTTTCAAGAGTGGGGGCTCCAGGACTTACCCCGGAGCCCAGCTATGGTGTGATCCCGAGCTAGCCGCCCCGATGTCTCTGGGCCTGGGTTTCACACCTGGCTTCTCTCCTGGAAGCATCAGTTTTGTCTTTTAGGTGGTGCCTTTTAGGCTCCTCCAAACGATCAAGTCGTTGCTTGTCATCCTCAAGATTTCCTTCAGGGCCTGAGAGAGCAGGAGTCTGAGGAAGTTAATTCCAAGGGTCAAGCTCTCGCAGGTCCCGGCGGGTGGAGCCTCCGGCTGGGCCTGTGCCCAGGTGTGCTGCCAACACCCCTCCTTATCGGAAAGCCTCAGATTTGACTTTCAAAGGGAAAGCCCCTCTCCTGAGAAAGTGGGCCTTTATTCCACTAAAGACAGCCCTGCTCGTTTGTTGTAGTCCCAGTGTGCTAATGGAGCTGGGGGGCGGAGCTGACCTGCGTTTCTGGGGGTTAAGCGATTGCTGCTCTGGGTCAGCCAAAGGGTTTCGCACAGCTGGTCATGCGCAGCCGTGCCTTCAGCGCTGTTTATGAGTGCTTGCGGGTGCAGGGCAAGTATTGCCACCTCCATTTTCTCATGCTGGGATAGGGAAACTGAGGCACAGGAGGGTCGTGAATCTTGTGCACTCCCTTGGACCTCTCAGGGACTGCTCAGTCAGACTCGAACCAGGTCTTTGGACTCCCGGCCCAGTGCTCTCCTCCCACAAACTGTGTATGATGTGCCCTAACACAGCTGGGTTATGTGCCCCACCTCTTCTGATTTACTGTCCAAAGTGCCAGCGGCCACCAATTAGTGTGGAATTGAATTCACTTTGCTCAGGGAGGAAGATCTGGGCCTCCGAATGAAAAATGAGAGGAAAAGAACTTCCTCTAATAATTTCAGGGAATCATCATGCCATCTCCCTTCTGCCCAAAGTACCAGTATGTCCCTGAGGCCCTTTCTTGAAGGCTCAAGGAAATGAATCTGTAATGGTAAAATTTGCAGCTTCAGGGTATGGGGGTGCCCCCTGGTTCACACTGCTGAGGTGACCACTTTCCCACCTCCTGATACAGATGCAAGCCCAGTGGGACATTTCTGAGCCAAGAAATAGAGACCTATGTTCAAGCACGTTTCTATCTTCATGGTGCTTCCTAACACAGCGCTGTGTGGTACACCACAGGGACACATGTTTGGGAGGGGTGTTTTAAGCAGGAAAATGGTTTTTTTTTTCCTTCTCATATAGAGGCTTGGCTTTCCCTCCCTGGGCAAAAGTGAATCATTTTCCACAATAGCCAGTGCCTGTTGGGGCTTTGGGGGACAGGAAGGTAGGACTAAGACAGCTTCAGCCAGAATCCCCACCCCCACCCATGCTACTGCCTCTGGGGCCAGACCTCTTGGGTTCTGGGTGGACCCCGGGCAGTGGGAGCGAGGCCAGCCTGGAGCCCCAGGCTCTTGGAGGACAGGCAGGGGTTACTGTTTCCACCTTCCCAAGCTCTGGCTGCATGTTCTTGGGGCTGATTCCGAAGGAACCATTATTCCCATTCTTCATGGGTTTTTGAATAATGTATTTGCCTCAGCCCTTTAAAAAAGCCTGTGCTTAATAATGCTGGAATAATGACCTTGTGTCACATTTCAGTCACTGGGGCTCTTAATCCACCGTTGCATTCAAATGTGAAATGTGTTTCTTGTGACATTAGGTTAGCAGGAAAAATACCATCCTAGCGAAGAGGAAGGATAATCAGTTTGCAGTCTACCCTGTAGTCTGTGGTAGTTTTGAGGAGGGTCCTTCCTCTTGACATCATAGGGGCAGGTGCCCTGTTGACCACCTGCTATGCCCCCAGCCCTCCATGGGCTCTTGTTAATGCTCAAAACAGACCAGAGAGGTAGTCACTCTGGGGATTATAAATGTGCTCACCCAGAGGCATCTCGTGAAAATTCAGTGGAGTGTAAAATGCCCATACAGGGCTTGGAATAGACTATGCGCAATAAATGGGATTTCAAATCAACACTATTGTCCCCAGTTTGCAGTGGAGGAAAGTGAGGCCTGGAGAGACATCAGGACTCAAAGCTGGGTTTCCCTCCCTCCAGGGCCCAGACTCACCACCCCGATGGGAATGGCTGTGTGGTACAGAGGCTCCACCTGTCTGAGCTGCCCATTGGCTGTGGGGCCATTTGCCAGTCAACCTTGTTCCCTGGGCCTATGTCCTTCTCTGGAGTGTCCTCTACTCTGAAAGTTTGGGCATATGCTGGTCCCCTGCCTGGTCCATGTGACCTCTTCCTTCTGCCCCAACCATTTCCCCCTCACCTGCGGGGGTGTGTTTTTTGGGTAATAATTATGTGAAATGGCTCACCCAGCAATTTGATCAGTTATCAATCCCCCTAGTCTTGCTGGGGGGAAGTTCAAGGTTAATGATTGCCAAGGAGAACTTCTGAGGAATGTCAGTCCTCTGAAGAGGGGCGTGGCCCTGAACACCCTGCCCTGGAGGAGAGATTCCCCCAGGAGGCACAGTGTCCTGGCTGGCTCCCTGTGCCCCTCCCATCTCTTGTCTCTCAGTTCAGAGTTCGAGTTCAGCACCAGTAGGCTTCCCTGCTCTGGGCCTTTGCTCTAAAAGTCTTCTTCCTGGGGGCACCTTTCCCTCTTCTCGGCCAAAGCAAGTCCTCCCTGCCTTTTGGGATCCACCTTAAGCACTGTCTCTTCCAGAAGCCTTCCCTGACTGCCCCAACATCCTTGCTGGGTCCCTTCTCTGAACTCCTCTAGGCTATTGGGCAAGGTTTTGAGCACTCCCTAGTATGTAAGGCATTCTGATTGGTCCCCAAGACCTGAAATGAGCAAGGTGCCAGCCTATAGTCCAGGAGAGGGATAGACGTGCTCCAGGGGCACGGGTGCAGCCTGACGTGTGGCAGGGGTGCCGCAGGAGTTCCTGGTGACCCAGGGGCAGAGAGGGGTGAGGGGCACTGGAGTTGGATGTGGGGTCTTGGGTGTACACGAAAGGGTAAGTGGAATTTTCCAGGCAGACGAAGAAGGAGGGACAGGGCATCTGGAAGCAGAGGGGGTCAAATAAGGATTCAGGTGGGTGTGTCGGGCTCAAGGCACCTGTGAAACACCCAAGAGGTCCCATCCAGAAGGCAGGTGGCCTCAAAGAGTGGTCTGTCTCCTTCCCTTCTGTTCATACCTCGCAGTTTTATATCTAACTGTGTCGACTCCTCAGAAAGACGGGATTCTCCTTGAGTGCAGCCATGGTTTCTTATACTACTCGCCAAGGACCTGAGCATGGAGCACTGAGGGGACGTGGAACCAAATCTAAAACTCACCTCCTTCGGCACCAGTCACTACTAGACTCCCGTTCTGCACCCTCCCAATCCCTCCCCAGCATGCAACGGCTTTTCACCTCCCTAGCTCCTGTACTTCTATGTGCCTCGGGCCCTGAGTGCCTCGTCTGCCGAGTGGATTCTAGGCCATGTGAAGGCACACAGTCACAGAAGCTCAGGGCAGCTGTTCCAGAACCAGGCCTTGTGTGGGAATCACCATTAGTGCTTGATAACCAGGCTGCCCCTGGGGATTCTGACTCGGAAAGCCTAGGATGGGCTCCCTCCGCTGTTTGGTCTGTTTGCAGCAAGACTCTGGATTAATATGGATGCATGGTTGGGTTTGGGACTTACTGCTGAAGAGCTTTTCCAGGCCCATCTCTACCACTAACTTCACCCCCCTCCCAAGGGTCAGCACCCCAGACTCCACTTGGACATTTTCTGATTGGAGCACCCCTTCCTCACTGGGGGACAGGCGTCTGTGGCTGCCATCTGAGGGTCTTGGCTCTGTCCTCAGGGACTGCTTGGCCTCCTCCAGGTTTCCGGACCTGGCTTCCCCAGGATGTGGGAAGGTATCTGCTGCCCCATCTTCACTGGGTCTCCCTCCTTCTCCTCCTTCTGCAGCCTGGGCTCTCACAGGCTGGCAGCTTTATCACAGATTTGGTGTTCCTGATCAGGTTAAAAGCTTGGGACGGGGTGGTGGGGGTTGCGGGGGTAAAGATAAGATCATGCCTAGCTCAGCAGCCTGCCATTTCCCTGCTGGGGGAGGGTAACCCCAACAGTCAGGGCCTGCATTCACCCTCCATCAACCTGGCAGGAACTTCACCCTTTCCCCTCCTGGGGGGAGGGACCTGTCTGGAGGCCAGCAAACTATCACCGCATAGGCTCCCTAGTCCTTGTTCTCAGGGCTCAGCTGCAGACCAGCTCTGAGCAGGGTCTGCTCTCACGTTGGCCTAGACTCCCAGCCATCTCAACTCTGGCTGTGACTTACAGCCCCCTGGGCTCCTCCTCCCTCCCTGACCTTTGGAGAGCCTAACTTACCTGGGCGGTAGTGGGCCTGAGGATAGAGTATGTGTTAAAGTTCCCCAGGTGGTTCTAAGGTACATCCTAGGCTAGATGCCTAGCACCCACCTGTCCAGCTCTGACAATGTGTAGAAATAGTTACACTGGAGTCAAATAACCTGGACCATCTTACTCTGTATATCACGTAGTCCTAGAGTAAATCTTTATATTTTATAAAAAAGGTATTTAAAAATTTAAGTCAGTAAAACCAATTATTTAATAATTTTTAAATACAAAAATGTCTAACAGTTTAGAATATCAAGTAACTGTAAATTTATTAAAATAGACACTATAATTCTAGTGTATATTAGATAAACAAAAATGAAGTATTCAAAACATTGAAATCTACAAACCTGAAAAACACAAATTAAGTCATGAAAAATTGAAAATGAAATCTTAGTTGGTCCCTTTTGAAGCAGAATCTTAAATTCAGAGGACATTGGCGATATCATGTCACAAGTATGTTTTTTCCTATCAATTTTCTAGAAAAAGCTTCTCCTAACTCTACACTAGCAGGGGAATGGTGAGAAGAGAAATTTGTGAGATACCTTTGAATGTTTTCTGCTGACAAGGCCGTTTGGCTTTTTTTTTTTTTTTTTAATCAGGGACTGCAGTCTTTTATTTATCAGGAACCACAGTTTTTATTTCTAAAGCATTTCCAGTTTGGTCTTAAGTTCTTTAGTTTTATCTTGTTCAGACAGAGAATCTGAGGCAGTGTTTCTTGTGTCAGTTTTTAAACTGTGTTGATATTCCGTATGTTAGGGAAGTCTGTGAATAGAGTAATAATTATTCATGCGACAGACTTTTGCATTGGCTACTGCCAAGTCTGAGAACTCTTGACATATTTCACATTTCAGGGTTTTTGTTTTTTTTTTTTGACATTGTGATTGTCTCCTTTTAAAAATACATACAAACATTGAGAGATTCATGTAATGAACTTTCGTGGCTGGCCTTGACAACCATCACCCCGCGGCCAATCTCTCTCACATCTGCCCTTACCCACCAGCCCTCCTCCAGAGCAGATTCTGTTGAAGCAGGTCCAAGACCTCGTATCATTTCCTTTGTAACTACTTCAGTACACTTCTCTACATCAAAGAGCCCTCTAAGAAACATAGCTGTAGTGCTATTATCGCACTTTAAGAACTGATTGTTCCTCATTATTATGAAATAGCCAGTGTTCAGATTTCTACAACTGTCTGGTACATTCATTTTTTATAGTTGGTTTGAGATTTCAGATTGTAAAAATTCTGAAATAAAAATTTTGAACCAAGCACAATACACTGTCTTGGCACTGAAGTGCAGGATTCGTAAATAGAGCATGACCACCACTGGGTGGGAGGTTCTAGAGAAATGGGCCAGACCCTGCCTCTAGGGTTCAGAGTGTGGCGGGTGGCAGAAGTCATTCAGTTGTTCAGCAAATATGTATTCCTTCAGCAGTAACAGTGCACCCAGTCCCGGGCTGAGCACCTCGGACACATCAGCGAACCAGACAGACTTGGCCAGTCTTGATCCACAGGGAACCAGGGCACTGGTATTTCACTGTGAAGTTTGCAGATGGGCTGATATAGACCCTTACAAGTGATACTTGACTTGCATGGGTAGAATTTCATCAAGAAGAGAAAGTGGAGGAAGATGTGTCTCACCCAAGTAAACAGCAAGTGCAAAAGCATGGAGGTGTGAAGGCCCTCGGTGTGTTCAAGGACAGACACCAGTGATGGAGTGTGGGGCATATGGCAGAGCTGGGGGGAGGTGAGGCTGGGGCTGGGTGGGCTGTGGAAAGCTTGAGGATATGCTAAGGAGCAGGGCCTTCTGGGACCTTCTGGAGGGGACCCAATGATTTTGTTGTAGGAGCATAAAGTGCCCCTGAGTCAGGAGAGCAGGGTCTTGTAGGAACTCTGAGGAGCTGGGATTTCCAAGCCCTTCCTTGAGCCCTGTATGTACTAGGCCAGGAGTCCTGAGGGGGCAGGCCTCTGTCTGCCCCCATTTCCATGTATCTCCAAGGCTAGCGTGGCCCTGGCACACAGAGAGTGCTCAGTATCTGTGTATTCACTGACTGATGACCTTCAGAGCTCCCAGTGCAGGGCACTCCTGCCCACCTCTGCCTTCACCGTGGTTATGACAGAGGGAGGAGTACCCTTAGGGCTTTGGCTCGGGAAAGGTGCTGGTTTTTCCAAAATGCTTGAGCTATTTGGCTTTAGGACCTGGAGTTCAGTTACCCTGAATGGAGGACTGCAAGGCCATTGTTGCCCCTGGACCAGCAGCCAGGGCAGAGGCAAATAAGCTTCTCATGTAGGCGTGTGAAGAAATGCCACTAATTGCAATGGATATGCAAATATTTGCAGGACGAAGTGGCCAGGGTTGGCTCACACAGCTAATTTCTGTAAGAATGGCCAAAGGTTAGAGGAGTCCTTCATTATTTGTGGCAGACACTGGCCAGCAGTGTCCAGGTCATTATGGATGAATTAAAACATACGCACAGACTACTGAGTCTGGTGGAGGAATAAGGACAACAGCATGGCTTTTCTCTCAAAAGGAGCAAAAGCCGTGGCCTCTGCCATGACAGGCCTTTATTCTAAAAATCTCCTCACATTACAAGATGGTTCTCTTTCACTATCCCCAGGTTACAACAAAGGAGCCAATCCCCCTCATTACATTACAGAAGAAGGATACTAGCAAATAAATAGGCAGCAGGTTACACTGGGCTCTGCAAGGTACTTGCAGGGTGAGGGGGTTTTAGCAAAGAGCAAGTCTCAAAACAGCCTAGGTATAGTGCAAATCCAGCTACCCACAAGAGAACCTATCTGTGGGTGTGGGTCCTGTGCATCTCCGAGTGGGAGCTAGGCCCACGCCATGCAGAAGGGTCTGCCACAGTTACTGTTGCTTTGCTAAATAATAATAATAATAAAATAATAATAATAATAATAATAATAACAACAACAACATGCTCATTGTAGGCAAACTAGTGTTATAGAAAAGTAGAAAGAAGAAAGTAAAGCAAATCCCTAGAGCTAACCATTACCATCTAGAGAGAGCCACTGTGCACCCTTTGGGGAACATCCTTCCAAACACTTTTCTGTCCATAAATACAAGCTGTTAAATGTAACACAGTTTTATATAGATGGTGTTACACAATTTATGCTGTTCCATAACCTGCTCGTTTCATTTAACAACATGTCATGACACCGTTTCCTGTCAGTAACCGCAGATCTGTAACATTTTTAATAGCCGCACAGTACAATTTTGCATGGGTGTACCATAACTTAACCAGCCAGCTCGCTATTGCCAGAAATGTGGATGGTTTCCAATTTTTCTCTACAACGTGTTAAAGAATATTGTGCAGCCTTTTTGAAATGTGCACAAATTGCCTAGCAGTAAGTATCTGGAATAGCTGGGATAGCTGGAACAAAGAAAAGGTTCAGGTCACTCGCTGAATCCAAAAGCCAGACCGTGGAAGGTCGCCATGGCAACCTTGCCCCACAGCACGGGGAGTGCCCATTAGTCACAGTTCCAGCCTGGGAGGTGGGTCAGAGCCAAAGGGGAACAGTCTGTTTTCGTGCAGCATTACGAACCAAAGGCAGAGGGAACATGAGGGAGCACTAATGCAGAATTCAGGTGGTTCGGGGTGCCATGGTGATAATAGCCTTGTTTATCGAGTGCTTGTTATCTGATAGATCCCACAGTTTTTCAGCTTCACAAGAGCCATCGATCCTTTCATTATCCACATTTAACTGATAAGGACATTCAAGTTTAAGAGATTAGGAAATCTACCAGAGGCACACAGTGAATGATGGAGCCAGGGTTTGAAATTGCCCAACATCCACTCCTCAGAATTCTCCTTATCCTTCTCTCTCCTGTCACCACCCCTGACACCCCAAGTCCCAATTCCCCAGCCCCCTGAGTCTTCAGCTGGGCTCTTCTTCAAAACCACCCTGGCCACCTGACCCTCCACACCCTCCACCACGCCCATGCTGAAATGCTCACAGCTCCCAGAATTAGCTACTCTCCTGACCTCCATGCCTTGGCTCATGCTGCCCCCTCAGCTTGAATGCCCTCTCTCCTCCATGGCTGCTATGCTCCTGTGTAGTCTTCAAGACTCAGCTCAAGTTTCATTTCTTCAAGAAGTCTCTCCCAACTCCCTAGTGTGATGCCCCTCCTCTGTGTTCCCCCAGAGCATCTGGTTCTAACTACTCATCATGTGTGCTTTTTGTTAATTATTTGTGCCGATCTCCTGGAACTGTCTTATCTCTTTCTTCATCCCCATAGCCTGCCATGGCCTTGGACACAGCAGGTATTCAGTAATGTGTGCTGCGAATGAGAAAATGTCAGAGCACATTCACATCCATTTTCCATTTCTGCTTCCAGCCCAAGAGCCAGTGGGAGAGCATGAGCGCCCTGCTCCTCAACAGCTGCTCCCTGCTTCGCTGCCTCTCACCTGGCTGGTTCCCCAGCATTGCCCCGCAACACCTGCCCCCAGCCTCATCCTCCTCAGGAATGGCTCACACCTTTCTCTCACAATTTCTTTTCTTTCCCTTTTATCAACATGGAGGTAGTGAGCAAATCCTCTGTATCACCCCTCTGTGCCCACCCCACCTTGGTCAGCGTTGCCCCATCAGTCCATGAACCTGACTGGTTCTCATCTCTGGACTGGAACCCAGCTGGCCCAGAGTCTGTGATTGCCAGCCTCCCACTGTGTCCAGAGGTGCTCAGGGAAAGGAGAGAGCAGGGAGATGGAAGAGAGAGGGCTCCTTCCGGGAGGGCTGGGCCTGGAAGGCAGCTGGAGAGTGGACAGTGAGAAGAAGTTCAAGGCTCATGGCCTGGCCGGAGTGGGGAGATTCCCGGGAGTTTTGGGGAGGGGGTTGGGAGCAACTGTTCCCCTGGCCTGGCTAACTCTGGGTGGCCCACAGTGGTAGTGGTGCTGGCAGTGTCTGCTGGTCTGCCGGGCGTGCCTTCCCAGCCCTGCCCAGGGGAGAGCCGGGTCTGCAGTGAGAACCACTCCCATTTTCCCCATGGATGGGACTAGGCTGGTCACCCTGGGTGTGGACATTCCTGTCAGAGGGCAAGGCCAGTGCAGCCTGCAGAACCAACTCTCTCTGCAGCACACCTGCTGAGGGCATGTCTTTCCCAAATAGTGGGGGTGATTTCCAGGGCGGGGCAGTGGGTGCAGGAACAGGTTTTTGTGAAGGAACACTGCCCTCATTCACCAACTGGTAGAGACGACCCAGAGAGTCCACCTGTTTCCCACTACTCAGAGCCGGCCCAGTGACTCCTGGCCTAGAAGTGGGTAGCGGTTCTGAACCTTTCTAGCTCATGCTAGAAAGCCATGGCCCTACCCTGGCTGGTGTGGCTCAGTGGATTGAGCACTGGGCTGGGAACTAAAGGGCCGCTGGTTCGATTCCCAGTCAGGGCACATGCCTGGGTTGTAGGCTAGGTCCCTAGTAGGGGGCACGCAAGAGGCAACCACACATTGGTGTTTCCCTTTCTTTCTCCTTCCCTTCCCCCTCTCTAAAAATAAATAAATAATCTCTTTTAAAAAGAGATAGAAAGCCATGGTCCTGTCGCCAGTGTCACAAGCATATGTGCTCACATATGCATTTGGGCCCATACATGCACACAGAAAATTTTACCTATCATTTTATTAACCTCAGTTACAAACCCCCATCTTAGAAGTTGTTGCAGCTGATGGTCCCCTCTCCTGAGGGTGTTGTTATTATAGTAATAGTAGTGGCACTACTACTAGGAGTAGTAGAAACTCTACTGGCATTTATTTAGAATTTGTAGTAATAAGTGTATTCACATCCATTATTTCATTTTAGCTTCCCATAGCTCTGACTGGGTAGATATTAATATCCTTATTTTACAGATGACAACAAGGTGTCAGGGAGAATTATTCAGCCCAGCCAAGGTCATATCCAGGAGACGGCACAAGGGAGACCTGACCTTGGCTACTGTAGGTCCCAAGCCCCATGTGCCTCCTTCCTGTCACACCTCCCTCATCAGAGGCTTCTGAGGAGCTGGGATTCCACCGTTAGAACATTCTCCAAGCTCAGGTGGTCAGGGTGCTTATTACAACACATGAAGGAACATTAGGAGGGGCTCTTGTCCAGCCATTCTTCCATCTAGATATCTGGGAGTGCTGGTACCCCAAACTCTATAGATGCATTATGGTATCTGTGACTCTAGATGAAATTTTAAAAGCCATAGCTCCTCATAATTGGTACAGGTGCTCTGTGACATTAGCACATTTTTTCAAACTTTTTTTACTGTGACCTTCAGTAAGAAATACCTTTTGTTGTAAGCGAGCACGCACATGTTGGCACATATAACGTAACAAACATATAACTTAATGTGCATAACAAACAGGAATATCACAGAGTGATACTTAACTTCTCTTGAGGCAATACACTGATATTGTGCTGTACTGTTTTTCATACTATTCTATTTTTAAATGCTAGTCACAACCCACTAAGTCGATTTTATGATCTACTGACAGGTTGTGACCCGCAGTTTGGAAAACACTGTGTTAATAGACACAATAATTGTGGTTTTAATTAATAGTGAGCTGTTTAAAAGTTGTTCGTCATCTTGCTGAGGTGGGCAGTTGGCACCTCAGTCATGTGTAATCTTGGGCAAGCCCCCTAACTTTCTGATACCTCACTTTTCCTGCCTGTAAAATATAAAATCAGTTTTGTATGTGAAAATTAGTAATAATAGCAAGTATTTGCAGGCCCTTTTTATGGCTTCTCTCTCTTCAATCATAACAAGAACCCTATGAAAAAAGCATTACCGTTACTTCCATTTTACAGATGGAGACACTGAGGCCTGCAGAGTTAGGTCCCTTGCCCAGGGTTGCAAAGGAAATGGCAAACTGGTCTGTGAACGCCATGGCTTGAATCCGGTACACAGGGGCTTACATGCTCTGCCAGCTTCCTGAGAGGGCAGGGCGAGCGTGGACGAGATAAAGCAGGTGGCAGGGTGACTTGCACAGGCTGGGTGCAGAGTGGGTGAGGGTCTCCCCCACTCTCAGGGTGACTTGTGCTAGTTAGTTGGTTCCTATCTGCCTCATCTCTTTCTTTATACATTTCTTGGGAACAGGGACTATCTTATTCATCCTTTTTCCCTGTATGTCAAAAAAATAGAACGGGATGGAGGGTGCCCACAAGTCTTTGTGTCAAAAACAGCTACTATTTTTATGTCCATTAAATTCTCACTTTTCCCTTCAAGCTGCAGCAGCCCACCCAGAATTATCAACTAGACAGTAGCCCTCACCCTGACTCACCACCTGATAAAAATGCAGTGAACATTGGCTGAAGAAATGGATGAATCATATACTACTTTTATTGCCTCTCGCTTATTTTATTTTTCCAATTCCGTTGACAGCCAGTCTCCATGTGGCTGCTTTATATGCTTAGTTATAGGAGTTCTGTTCAGCTTACCTTCAAATGATTCTCCAGGTTGTTCATTGTGTAATTTTGATGTGGTCCTGGGAGGAGGCGAGCACAGCATTTACCTACCCCGCCATCTTGACCAGAAGTCCTGTTACCGCTCACTCTAGATGTTTAGTCTGGCCATCCTACCTGGGCTGTGTGTGCTGTGAGAGTAGGGACCATTTCTCTTCTTTTTCCTGCCCATGACATTGAGTCAGCTCCAGGGAGGACGAGAGGACCAGGGTGGGCAGGTCTGTAGGGACCCAGCCGTGGTCCCAGTACTGTTTGTGTTTTCCTGGTGTACATGAGACCCCTAGCACCGGGCCTCCCCCTTGTGTCCTGCCACTAGGAGAATTTGTGGTGCTTCTGGCGTGGCGACTGAGGCCTGGACAGCCAAGAGAGCTGAGGTGTGCTGTGGCCCACTCACAGTGGTGTCCTTTGCAAAGGGTTACTTTTTGTTTTTTAACCTGCATAAAATGTCCATGTGCTTTAAAAAATTCCTTTCTTTATTATTCTGTAATTTGGAAATATTGCATACCTTTTTATTTGTAGTAACATATGCACAACATAAAATTTGCCTATTTTTAAGGGTACAAGTCAGCAACTACTACCCATTTTCAAAACTTTCTGTCACCCCAAAGGGAAACTCTGGACCCATCAGACAACTCCCCTGTTGTTCCCTCCACCCAGAATCACTCTCTGTCTCTGAATTTGCCTGTTATAGTACCTGATAAAAGTGGAATCGCACCCTTGTCCTTTCGTGACTAGCTTATTTCACGTAACATTGCGTGTTCAAGTTTCATCCATGGTGTAGCACGCATCAGAACTTCCTTCTTTTGAAGACTGAATAATATTCCATTGTATGTGGAGACCACATTTTATTTGTTATTTTGTTTATCCATTCTTCTGCTAACGGACATGTGTGTTATTTCTACCTTTTGACTACTGTGAGTAATGTTACATCAGTGTTTTTAAGAAAAAAAGCAAATTTATGACAATGAAACATAAATATACTGGATTTTGCTACATGGTCCCAGGTAACATATAGAACATAAAAAAAAACTATGCTAAGAAGCAAAAATGTAAACAAACCACAAAAACCAAAACATACTCAAAGTTCAAAGGATGAATAACATTGCTTTAATTAACAGAATTAAATAAGTATTTGATTAAGGCCCAGGATGAGCCAGGCACCTGTCTGGGTTTCCAAGCATCCTGGAGGGTCCTCTCCAACAGTGGGGGAACAAGGCCCAGGCAGGTGACTGGCCCTGCAGGCAGATGTGGCTCGTGCTACAGGAGAGGCACAGCAAGGTCTCCAGGCCTTCCGAGGCAGGGACAGAACCCCTGGGGGGGGGGCACTAAGGAGGTGGCAGATTTTGGCCCAGTGATAGTGGGGGTAAAGGAGGTGTTGACTATGGCACATTCCGAGCTCTGCTCTTTCTTTGCTAAACCCAGCTTGTATTTGTCTGTTCTTAGGCCTGTTCTGAGGCCTTGGGTTTCTCTAGTTCACATTAATCATTAAACTATTAAGTAGTCTTAATCCTGCATTTAAACAACTTTGTTAGTCCAAGTTGCTCTGCCCCGGCAAGTGTGAGGGATTTGCCTGGCCTGGTTCTTTTGTGTATCTCGGGGCAACCACGCTCTGAGCAGCTTCTGGAAGAGCTGCTTCCTTTTGGGTGATTGGGAGCACAGCTCTCAGTCCTCTTCTGCCCACCAGGTGGGCGCAGACTGGGGCTCACACCACCTGCCCAGGGGCAGCGCTGGCTGCAGTCCCAGCCCTCCCATCATGGTGCAACCTTGGGGAACTGACTCCGCCCCTCTGACCCTCCTGTGCAATGTGAGGGGATTGGGTGACCTCTGCAGCCCTCTCCAGCTCTACAGTTTAATGATGGCCCATGTTATGATTTAACCACTTCCTTCCAATACTCTTGGAGTGACTCAGCAGTCTGATAGTTTGGCTGTTGTTTTTAAAAAAGCGTGATTATTTTGCCGTCACAAGCAAGTATATGTTCCATAAACAATCTGTGTCTTGATCTAGCTGGAGTTCGGCTAAGACTGACTACACTTCTTCACTCTGTCCTCTTCCAGGGAAGCAGCCCCAGCACCCACTGGCCAGAGCCTCCCCAGGCCATGTCAGAGCTTTGAGTGAAGACTGGTGACAGGGAGTGGCTGCCACCCACCTGCCTCCCCAACAGGGCTTCAAGATGCTGAGCCTGAAGCTCCCCAGGGTGTTCAGCATTGACCAGATGCCCCAGGTAGGTGCTCTCACCCCAGCGGTTGAGTTCCAGGTGGTAACAAGGATATGGCCTCTGCAACAGGGTGACTGCGCTGTCTTCAGCCAGTCTGCTCTCTTCAAGGAGTTCCCCCCAGACTCCTCGGGGAATGAGAGCTTCCTATTCTCCCACTTACACCAAATCTGGAATGGAAATGCTTCTGAAACTGTTTACAATATAGCCCTTTCCTGTGACATCTATATTTTATCCTGAAGTAAACTCATTGGGACTATAGGTTCAAGCTGAAGTGATGATACCAGCACCATCTAACTGGGTAGAGCTTTATTTTTAGGGCCCTCCCGTGTGTACTTGAACTTAGTCTAGAGGTGAGGACACCCCAGGATGTGCTTTGGTGTTGTCCCCCATCTCTTGCAGGAGGCCCAGGCCAGGCAGGGGTCAAGGTGATAAGCAGGGTTCTTGAGTGAGCCTGAGCCCTGCCCCTGGTCTCCTGGGCCTGGGGACTCAGGGGAAGTCATCTGCCCGACACTCATTGGCAGTCTCTCTGCACTTTAAGCCTTAGGTGAGGCCGGTCTTGTGAGCTGTGCTCTGGCCAACTGGTGCAAGCCCTCCTTCCCTTGCAAAGAGAACAGCATTCATGATACCCTTGTTTCAGCATCCAATTTCCTTGCGTTTTGACTGAAGAAATGTTATTGCACAGCAGGACATTTCATCTGGACGGTGTCCCAGAGGGAGGGAGAGCTCCTTTGCATTCAGTTGACTACCAAGTGCTTACAACACTCCTCTGCAGAATGAATGGAAAATAAAGAGGATATTCTCTGTCAGATGTTCCTCCTAAAAGCCAGGGATGTGAGGTGATTCCAGCAAGATGACATTTAGGAGAAACTGGGGATGATGCAGAGCTGTTTGGTAGGAAGAGATGAGGAATGCAGCAGGTAACAGACAAATTCAAAATGGGACTGGGTTCCCAGACCATTGAGCAGAGCACCTGCCTCGGGTCTCGCAGGGCTGTAAACTTGCCTTTCTGGTGCATGCATTTCAGTGGTTGATTCTACCCACTGAGCACGTGGCTGTGATTAGCGGGAAGACAGGGTGATGGTTGCAAGCATTTTGTGATATAGTCTTTCCTATAAGCCAGCCTTCCATTCCCACTTGGGTCGCCTGGTCTGGGCCTTAAGTACCAAAAGCTCAAGCTGCCTATATGACCACCAGTCCTACAGGGATACCAGCACCGAGAAACAACAGGAGCCAGCACAGGTAGCTATGCTATTCACTCGGCTTTTATTAATGCAGATTCAATTCAAATCTGTATCAACCTAATAATAATAATAATAATTACTTAGTGCTATTAGCAGTAACAGTACAGAAGAGGATTGGAGGATAATGAACCTGAGCCTCAGCCTGTGGGTCCAGGAGACAGCACGGTAGGCAGGGGGAGCCATCAGTGTCGTACAAGGTGGAATCTCTCTGGAACCGGGCTGGCGGCAGGGCAGGTGAAGGCCTCAGTCCAGCAGGGCAGAGTCTCCACAGCGTGGCCCTCAGGAGATCAGTACAGCATGGGGCAGCACCTCGGTGCATGGAGCTCAGCTGTCTCTGTGGTGGTATGAAGTCCAATTTTACCTGATAATTTGGCACTCAAAGGAACTGGGAAATTCTGAGGCTCAGAGCCAAGAGTCTCCCAGGAGCCTATCAGTAGGTGTGCCCTCTCTGCAGACACCTCTGTGTGTAGATATTTTGGGTGTGCTCTCCTGGGAGGCATTTGGCAGGGTGGCTGGCATGACTTAGGTAATTTCTTTCTTGAATGGAAGTGTCGTGCTGACCGACAGCCGTCTTTGTTGCCATGAGTGATGCTGTCTTGGTTTACATATGTTACCCTGTCTTGACCAGACAAATGCCATTTTATTGGTCCTGCTCTCCACAGTGATTCTTTGATCCATTCACTCATGACATTTTTATTGACTGTCTACTATGTGCAAGGTGTTACTCTATGTAGGGCTCAGAGAATAATCACATACGAATCCTGCCTTTGCACAAGCCCTTCTGTTGCAAAGTGGGTTAAGGTATGTCCCAAGAGAAGGAGAGATAGGTTCAGAGGAGGGATTGGGGCACATCCATCAGGGCGGAGGAAGGGATGGGGGATGGTCCAATGAAGAGGGCCACATTTAAGATGGGTTGTGAATATGGGTAGAATTGGGAGGTAGGGAGAGCCTTCCAGGTGGAAGGAACGGTGTGAGCAAAGACGGAGATGGGAAACCTCAGGGCAGGTGTGGGGACTCTTGGGGTGGGGATCATGGGTGTCTGCTCAGATATCTTCCTGAGTGTTTTGGTCAAGGTCAGGTTCAGACTATATGTGGGGAGTGATCTCAATGGGTACTTTTGGTAACCTGCTGGAATTCCAAAGGTGAGGACCAGAAAACCTCAGAAGGTTAAAGATGAACACATCTTCTTTGTCTAGTTTTTGTAAATGATGGAGATGACAGTATCCTTTTTAGTAAAATGGCACTAGTCAGAGGTGGAGAACCAACATCAAAACCTTCCTTGGGTGCCCGCATCCACTACTGGGCTTCCCAGCATCACGCCCAAGGTTCCTGCTACCAATGAGAAAGCAAAGTGGCTCCACCCACCTGGAGGGTGGTTTTATACAAGGATTTGGTGGGGGAGGGGGAAAGGCATTTTTTGGTATTAAAACAGGTGCAAGTATATTAAGGAGAAAAATGCACAAGTTGCATAAATATTTAAAATAGGAGGCAGGCAAATGTTAGACTTACTTTTGGTGGACTCTGTGGGTCCCAAGACAATCTGCAGAGTGACTTTGGGCAACATACTTAATCTGCCTACTTCAGTTTCCCCATCTGTAAAATGGGGACTAGAATCTGCTCCCTAGGATTGTGGTGAGGATTAAATGAAGGAGGGACATCACCTCTTGGTATCGTCAGAATCATAATTCTGGCACATTCCTGGCTGAAAGGCCAGTTCTCCCTTCCCTTAGAAGTTGGGACTTAGGTATATGCCTCCAATTTTTAGTATCCCTCATGCCTAAAAACAGGCCTGGACATGTTAGCCAGTTATTAAAGATTTGAACGAACAGGCCCTGGCCAGTGTGGCTCAGCTGGAGCTTATCCTGTAAACCAAAAGGCCATGGGTTCAATTCCCAGTCAGGGCACATGCTGGGGTTGCAGGTTTGGTCCCCGTTCAGGGAGCATAGGAGAGGCAACTGATCGATGTTTCTCTCTCCAATTGATGTTTCTCTCCCTTTCTCTCTCCCTCTCTTTTCCTCTCTCTAAAGTCAATAAGCTTGTCCTCAGGTGAGGATAAAAATAAGATTTGAATAAACAGCCAAGGGATAGAAAAAATATCTAGGCATTGGTTCCTACACAGACCTAATTTAGAGACAATACAGAAACAGCTAGATAGCAAGTTAATATGGAACACAGCATGAAATTTTGACACAAAACAAAGGCATTTTGTGTCAAATTGAGAATCTTTTATTAACTCCAGCCTTGGCCCACAAGCTACAGGTAAGCACATGACATTGTCCCAGATGCCTTAGTTCAGGGGCACAGGCAGGAGGCTTCACTGAGGTGCTTCACAAGAGAGAATTTCCCGGCCTTGCTCTGCAGTTCTGCTGCTTCCTGTGGGAACTCCGGCAAGACTGGAAACTCTCTAAGCCTCAGTTTCCTTATCTATAAAATGGAGATAGTATCTGGTAGGCCAGTCTCACAGTGCTATTGTGAAGATCCAGGAAGAGTTAAATAGAACAGTGGGATTATTATGGAAGAAAGGAAGCAGGGGCAGGTAAATGGCTGGGAGTGGTGTCGGGTAGGTGGGCTTGGGTACCTGGGAGCAAGGAGCCGTGGCAACAGGCAGCTGGTCTCTCCAGCCCAGGATTTCTCACAGTGGGTGCCTGGGTCACCACCAGCAGAA
This sequence comes from Anoura caudifer, assembly GCA_004027475.1. Taxonomy (NCBI): domain Eukaryota; kingdom Metazoa; phylum Chordata; class Mammalia; order Chiroptera; family Phyllostomidae; genus Anoura; species Anoura caudifer. The sequence continues at coordinate 161,464 of PVKU01003062.1, read as the reverse complement.
TCACCTGGGAGCTGAATGGAATACAATGGCAGTCATGATTGCGGGCATCTCAATGTTGTTCTTGATTTTAATCAGAGGGAACGCTTTCAACATTTCATCACTTACTATAATGTGAGCAGTGAGTGTGTGTGTGTGTGTGTGTGTGTGTGAGAGAGAGAGTGAGTGAATGATCTTTATCAGGTTAAGGATATTCTTCTCTATTCCTAGTTTCCTAGGGTTTTTTTTTTTTTTTTTTTTTTTTTTTTTTTTTTTTTTTTTTTTTTTTTTTTTTTTTTTTTTTTTTTTTTTTTTTTTTTGCTTTAATTTGGAATGAATTTTACAGAACTTTTTTTTTCTATCAATATATCTTTTGAGATGGTCATATAGGATTCATTTCAGTTGTTAATGTGGTGAGTTAAATTAATTGATTACTAATGTTAAACCAACCTTGTATTTAAATACAACTTGGTCATGTTGTAATATCATTTCAGTCTATTGCTAGAATCTATTAACTAATATTTTGTTTAGGATCCTTAAGTCTATTGAATGAGTTGGTGCATAATTTCTCTTTCTTATACTGCCATTGCCTGGATTTGGGATTAAGATTATGCCAACCACTAAATAAATAAATAAATAAATAAAGATTATGCCAACCACAAACAAGTTGCCTATTTATTCTGTGGAGAAACTTATACTATTAGAATTACACGTTTCTGAGTGTTTGGTAGAGTTTATCTGTGAAATGACCAGGGCCACTGTATCACCCACTCCAAGGGAGTACCGTTTACCTTTTTGTCTACATGCACGGCAACCTGTCAGTTACAGAGGGAACAACTCAATTCTACAGCTGAATTTTCTTTGTGGAAAGATTTTTTTAATATAACAGCTTTGTTGAGATGTAATTCACATACCATGAAATTCACCCTTTAAAAGTGTACACACTTCCATGGGTTTTAGTATCTTTACATACACAAAGTATGTTGCACAAAACTATCACCACAATCAATTTTAGAACATTTTCATCACTTTAGAAAGCAACTCTATACCAGTTAGCAGACATTTCCCACCCCACCCCACCCCACCCTGCTCCCAGGCCTATGGCAACCACTAATTTACTTCTCTCTCTATGGATTTGCCTATTTTGCATATTTCATATAAGTGGGATCATACCATAGGTGGCCTTTTGTGAAGGCCTTTTTTCACTTCGCAAAATGTTTTCAAGGTTCACCTGTGCTGTAGCCTGTATTAGTACTTCATTCATTTTTTATGGCTGAACAATATCCCACTATATGGATATAACAGTTTTTTATTCATTCATAAGTTAGTGGACACATGAATTGACTCGATTTTTTTGTCTATTATGAGTAATGCTGCTGTGAACATTTGTGTACAAGTTTTTATGTGGACATACTTTCAGTTCTGTTAGGTATACCCCTAGAAGTGGAACTCTTGGGTCATATGGAAACTCTGTGCTTAACTTTTTCTATTGTAAAAAATACTTAGCATGAAATTTACCATCTTAAACATTTTAAGCACACAGTTCGGTGGTATTAAATATATTCGCATTGTTGTGCAACTGTCACCACCATTCATCTCCGCATTCTTTTTTTGTTGTTAAACTGACATCCGATGTCTATTAAACAAAACTCCTGTTCTCCTCTCCCCTGGCTTTAGCCAACTACACTTCTACTTTCTGTCTTTGCCAGTTTGACTACTGTAGTACCTCACGTGAGTGGAACCATGCAGTATTTGCCCTTTTGTAACTGGCTTATTTCACTTAGTATAATGTCCTCAAGGTTCATTCATGTTGTAGCATATATGTCAGAATTTACTTTCTTTGTAAGGCTGGATAATACTCCATTGGATGCATACACCACATTTTGCTTATCCATTCTTTCACCGGTGAACACTGGCTTGCCTCTGTGCTTCAGCAATTGCGAATAGTTCTGCTGTGAACAGAGGGTACAAATAATTCTGAGACCCTGTACACCCAGAAGGGAACTGCTGGACAATTTGGTAATTCTGTTTTCAGGAACCACCATACTGCTTGGTACACAGTGGCAGTATCATTTTACATTTTCACCGACAATTCAAAAGGGTTCCAGTTTCTCCACATCCTCACCAAAACTTGTTTTCTTTTTTCTTTTTAAATATGTAGTGGCCATTCTGATGGGTGTGAAGTAGTATTTCATTGTAGCTTTGATTTGCTTTTCCCTAATGATTAGTGGCATTAAGCATCTTTTCATGTATTTATTGGCCATTTGTATATGTTCTTTGGAGAAACGTCTATTCAAGTCATTTACTCATTTTTAAATTGGGCCATTTTTGTCTGTTTACTATTGACTTGTAAAAGTTCTTTAATATTCTGGATACAAGTCCCTTATCAGATATATGATTTGCAAATATTTTCTCCCATTGTACGTGTTGGGGTTTTTTTTCACTTTATTGATGGTATCCTTTGAAGCATAAAAGTTTTAAATTTTTATATTATCTATTTTCTTGTTGTTCCTTATGCTTTTGGTGTCATATCTAAGAAGACTTTGGCTAACCCAAGGTCATGACAATTTACTCCTATATTTTCTTCCAAGAGTTTTCTCTCTTTCATTTAGGTCTTTGGTCCATTTTGAGTTAATTATTGCATGTGGAGTGAGAAAGGAGTCCAACTTTATTCTTTTCTTTTATATCCGAGTATCACGGAGTTCTAGCACCATATGTTGAAGGACTATCCTTCATTAGGTTGCCTTGGCACCTTTATGGAAAATCAACTGACTGTAAATGCCAGGGCTGATTTCTGCATTCTAAGTTCTATTCCATTGATCTATTTGTCTCTTCTTATGCCAGTACCACATTGTCTTGATTATGTAGCTTTGTAATAATTTTTGGCAAATGTGAGACTTTCAACTTTGTTCTTTTTCTGGATTGTTTTGGCTTTTCAGGGTCTCTTGCATTTCCAAACAAATTTAAGGATCACTTGTCAGTTTCTGCCAAAAAAAAAAAAAAAAGGCAGCTAGGATTTTGATAGGATTGCATTGAATCTGTTGATTAATTTGGGGAGCATTACCATTCTTAACAATGTTAAGTCTTTTAACCCGTGAACATGGGCGGTCTTTGCATTTACTGAGGGCTTCTTTAATTTCTTTCTTTCATGTTTTATAGTTTTCAGTATACAGGTCTTGTACTATTAAATTAATTTGTTAAATTTACTTGTAAGTATTTATTGGTTTTGATGCTATTGTAAATGAAAATGTTTCCTTAATTTTCACATTGTTCATTGCTTGTATGTGGAAATAAAACTGAGTTTTTTATATTGCTCTTATATCCTGCAACCTTGCTAAACTTATTTATTACAATAGTTCTAATAATTGTTTTTAGTGAATCCTTTAAGATTTCCTAATGTAAGATCATGTCATCTGCAAATAGTTTTGCTTTTTCCTTCTCAGTCTTGATGTCTTTTATTTTTTTTTCCTCATCCAGCTGACCTAGCTAGACTCTCCACTATGATACTGAATAGTAGTGGTAAGAGCAGACATCCTTGTCTTATTCCTAATCTAAAGGAGAAACCTTTTCATTTCCCACCAAGAAGTTAGCTGTGGGTTTTTCGTAGATGGGCTTTATTAGGTTGAACAAGCTCTATTCCTATTTTTGTGAGTGTTTTCTTATTAGGAAGGGGTATTGGATCTTGTGAAATGCTTTTTCTGCATCGATTGACATGATCATGTGATTTTTGTTTTGCTCTCCTTGATTAATCTTGTTTGTATTTTTTAATATTTGAAAAGAGACAAACTTGGGCTCAGTAGAACTTCTGTTTTGTATTTTGTATCTCTAATGTTTGTTGTTACTTTTATTTTCTTTCTACTTTGGGTTTATTTTGTTTGCTTGCCTCCCCAACTTCTGAAGTTAAGCACTACCTTCTCATGTAAGCGATTGAGTATGTCTGTCTCCCTCTAAGCATCGCTTTGACTGTAGACCACGTGTGCTCTTCTCATTAATTTCTAATTTCTATTTTGATTTCTTATGCGACTTACGATGGCTTAGAAGTGTTTGTTTTTCTAAGTCCCAAATGTAAAATGGAGTTTTTATGTCATTTATTTAATTTCACTGATTGCTGTCCGAGAATGCCCTCTGTATTATTCCAGTCACTGAAGTCTGTTCAGACTAGCTCTATGGCCAAACACATGATCAACTTTTATAAGTATTCCAAGTGCACCCAAAAGCGCTGTGTCATCTCCAGTTGTCGGGGGCAGTATTCTGTACATGAATACCAGAAGGTCAAATATTTTTGTACGATTGCTAATTTTGTTCAACTTAATCGACCATGATTGAGATGTGTTAACAATCTTCTACCATCATAGCAGGTTTGTGAATTATTCCTTGTAGATAAGTAAATTTTTCCTTTATGTATTTTGAACTGTGCTTTAGGTGTACCCAAGTTTATAGTTGTGATATCTTCCTGGTGAAGTAAATTTCTTATTATCTCATAGGGATTCTCTCTGTGTCTAGTAATGCTCGCCATGTTGGAGCCTGGAAGTCACTCAGCCGCTCCAGCTTTGTTGTTTTGCTGTTTTTCCGGTTTCCTCCTTTCCTTCCTTTGACTCTCAGTCCCTCCCTGACTTGTATTTAACTGTCTCATGTAAATGACATATAGTTGGACTTTAGGCAGTTTGACAGTATTTTTTATTTAACTGGACAGTTTAGTCTGTTTATATTTATAACGGGCATCCATACCTGGCATTCATTTCGGTCATCTCAGGTGCTTTCCGTTTGTCCTGTTTTCTCTGCTTAGTTACCCTTTTTTGCTTTCTTTGGATTGACTTTTACATTCTTGTTTTCTATTTTCCTTTTAACATTCTATCTTCCCCCTTCAATTCTTTTGTAATTCTATCTGGAACTATACTCTATTTATCAGTTTGGTGGCTACTCCAGCTATCTGGACATGAGTACTGGACTAGTCAGAAAGGGCTAGGCTATGCGGACTCTAAAAATTCCTCCAGACGGCTCGATGGCTTAACATGGCAAAGGTTGGTTTCACACTCACATTACATAACCAGGTGCTCAATGGGTAATTATGAGGGACCCAGGAAGATGGAAAATCTACTGTCTTGCAGCTGCGCCGTCTGGAACACATGGCCTCCTGGTTTGCCCCAGAAGGGAAAGAAAGTGCGATGTCTTGGGTTGGGTTCCCTGGAAACAGACTCTGAGCAAAGATTTGTGTGCAGGGAGTATGTCAGGGTGAGTTCTCAGGAGCAACACCTGTTAGGAAGCGAGAGAAACAGGATTGGATAGAAGGAGAAGTTGCATTAGAGGCCTCAGCGGATCACACAGGGTGCTCTGGAACCAGTTTTGCCCTTTAGACTCGTCCCGAATGAGGAAGGAGGCCCTGACTTTGTATCCGTGTCAGTGGAAGCGTGCTGCGCCTGGGCAGGGAGTATACTGTGGTTAAGGTAGCGGCCTTTGGCCAAAAGCAATTCCCACAGAGGGGATGAGTGGCTCAGTTCTGAAGGGGGGGAGATTCTGTCCTAAGCGCACTGTGACGTTTACTACAAGAAGGCATACTGCTTTTAACTGCCCTGGCCTGCAAGTAGCATTAACCAGAAATAGCCATGTGGCCCCAAGCTAACTGCAAGAAATTTTCTCTTCAGCTAGGACTAGTCTGCTATTTATTCTTCAGTAACTTTTTCTTTCAATTATTTTTTCCTTTGTAGGAAAGCATGTGGAATATTTGGTAAGCACCAACTGTCTCTACCATACCTAACTTAACTTCTTGGATCTGAGGCCTGGGCCTGTCAACAACTCCAGAACTTTATCAGTTATCTCTTCAAATATCACAAAGAAGACCGTTGCACTTTTCTCCTTCTGGAGAAATAGTCCGTGTTTCTTACTTGCTCTTTCATATTTTCTATCTCTTAATCTCTTTGGATTGCCTTCTGGATACTTTTGGGGGGATCTTTCAGTTGACTAATTTTCTCTTCAGCTAGGACTAGTCTGCTATTTATTCTTCAGTAACTTTTTCTTTCAATTATTTTTTAATCCTCACCTGAGTATATGTTTATTGATTTTAGAGAGAGAGGAAAGGAGAGAGAAACAGAGAGAGAAGTATCAGTGTGAGAAAAACACTGATCTGTTGCCTCCCATACACACGCCAACCGGGGACCAAACCCACAACCTTTTGGAGTACAGAATGATGCTCCAACCAACTAAGCCACCCAGACAGGGCTATTTCAGTTATTTTAATTTCTAAAAGCTGTATTCAGTTCGTTTCAAATTTATTCATTTCTTGTTCATGTGTTTAAGCTTTCTCTTTAAACATCAAGCATAGTTATGCTATCTTTCCTTATCTGTTGTTCTTTGAGCTCTCTGTCATCTGCCATTTTTGCTGTTTCTCATTCCTGGTGTTTTGTTTGCAGATACATGCATGCTTGTGTTAAAGTAGAAATTCTTCAGAGACCATTTGCATTTGCTTTTGTAGCTTAACTGCAGAAGCTACAGAACTTTGACCTCTGTCTGTAATCACAGAGGTAGTGTGAATTTGGATCAGAACCCTATATGAAAATGAGCTGATGGTTCTGAATTCTTGGGAGAGACTTTTTTCAGAGAGACAACTACTCGTTGTCTCCTTCTGCCTGGTGGGATCTATTTTGCATTCACTAATCTTTAGAGTCCTAGCCTCTCTTATTGGTGAGGTCGCCTGTTAGATTCTCTGCCTTTGATGACCACAGTTTCATCTCTTATTTACAAAGTCTGACAGCAGCTTCTCTGATGGTGAAAGCAGCTTACCTCATAGGGTCCCTGGCTTCTTTTTGTTTGGGGGCTTTGTGACTTCCTTGCTTTTGTGCTATCTTGCTGATGCATTTATCCAGCATACAATAAAGACTCTATCCAGCATTGGAATTGTTTTAGTCAGAAGGGTCCTTTATGATATCTAATCGATTACCATTTTACTGGAACCAGAAATTCCCCAGACAGTCTTCCAGGACCTTCTTTCATCACTCTGGGTCTAGTGATCTCTTTGTTTTGAAAATTTTGATAATACTTAGCATTCCTGTAAAATGTCTGTAGCAAACTCTAGTTTCCATAGGCTGGAAGTAGGCTATGCCTACTTCATAGTCCAACGGACTATGGTTGCATCTTGATTCTGCTATTAATTATGCCTTGGGATTTTTTTTTCTCTTTTTGAAAAAGGAAAAAGAATGGCTGCAGCAAACAAGGCATGAGTTAAACTCTGGGAATTGAACTGGGGCTGCAGCAGTGAGAGCAGCAAACCCCAACCACTACACCATCACGGGGTAATTATGGCCTTGGAAACGTCATCTCACTGGCTTTTAGTTTCCTCACCTGTGAAATGAGGGTGGCGGTCCCTACCTTGCTCTCATGATGATCAAATGAAACAGGCTGTGCCCCACCGTGCGCTGGGTCTGAATCCAGAGAACAGATAGAGGCCACAGACCGTAAGTCTAAATATTCAGAAGTTATTAATGGCGCTGGCAAAAAGATGAAGCTAGCAAATAGTTATATGGAACAATCTGTTTCTCCCTTGACGATATCCCCTTGTAATGACAAAAATATGTAAAGCTCTGATTTTACATAACTAAAGTCAGCAAAATACCAAAAATAACTAAATTCAATTATTTTTGCACATCTGGATGTTGTAATGATGGGTTAGTGATGTTTGGATGAGTAATAAAATAAAAACATGCATAATTTATAAATTATTACATATTCCATAATTTACTTCTCTTGCAAAATTATGAGTTAATTGTTGTAATGAACCTTATCACATAATTTGTGTTCTATTAACAGTGACACCAAATCACACCACTATTCTTGAGTCATTGAGTCATTGTTTTTTTAAATTACTTTTATTTGGAAGAAATTTCTGCCAAGTTTCGACTCAGTTCTGCTGAGGTAGAACTGGACTTATCAAAAAATATTCTTTTTAAAAAAAATATTTTATTTATTTATTTTTAGAGAGAGAGGAAGGGAAGGAGAAAAAGAGGGAGCGAAGCATCAGTGTGTGGTTACCTCTTGCACACCCCCTACTGGGGACCTAGCCCACAACCCAGGCATGAGACCTGACTGGGAATTGAACCAGTGACTCTTTCATTCACGGTCCATGCTCAATCCACTGAGCTACACCAGCCAGGGCTCAAAAAACATTCTTAAAGCCATATTTAGAATCAGAAATAAATTTTACATATCAACTTTAAATATTATAATGTATAATTGTAATTTAGAAAAAATTAAATATTTTAACTTCATATGAATCACTATTTTTATATAGCTGTTTTTATTCTCAAAACAACATCTAGATCCATACAGTACTGATTTAATTTTGTTTTTTCAAGAAAAAAATTATGAAGAAAATTGAAAATAGCATTATTTTTCTAAGTGAAAAATATACCTCAATTTATAATACCCAGAAAAATAATCAGTATAGAAGTTAATTTCAGCATTATTTGTATGTGAATATTTTATTTCATGTTTTATAGAAAGTTTTGTTTCTTTTTTCAAATTTTATTTTATTTGAATGTCATTTTTGTTGCATATTTCACATGTGGCTCCTTTGGTTTAGAAAAGTCCTGTATGCATTTAAAATAATAAATATGTATTTTTAATCCCTCTAAAAGTGAAATAGCCAAACCTAGGTTTTTTCTGTAGGCTTTTGCTAACAACATCTCATAATAAATATCTGTGGAGAGCTCAGATTCAAAATTAACATAAATTTCTACCAAAGATGCAATTTTCTCTATATTTAAGGACCTATTATTTTACTGATTCTGCTAGTCATCTTATACCTTGTCTAAATTAAATCTAAGTGTTTAGTGGCATTTATTTGGCATTCCCATTGTGTGACTAAGAATAGCTTATGGTCAAATTTGTTACGCTTTTCAACAAGATGTCCCACATTGGAGAAGGTTCAGAGAATGTCCTACATAACCTTCAAGTTGTTCCAAAGGAAGTCATCAATTTTCCTAGTAAGAAATTGGAAGCATGTGCTGCCATTTCCAGCTCTAAGATTGCTTTTGGATTTTTGGTCACATTCTGACCTTGCATTAATTACAATGAACTTGGTGGCTTAAAAAAGAAGGTAAGTTTATTATGGGTCTCATCAAACTAAAGTCAAGGTGAAGGAGGTTCTGGGGGAAAATCTGTTTCCTTCCTTTCCCAGTTCCCAGAGGCCACCTGCATTCCACCGCTCCCGCCCCTTCCTCCGTCCGCGGAGCCGGCAGTGCCGCCTCTCTCCACCGCCCTCCCACAGTCACGCTGCCTTCTGCCTCTCTTCCGTCTCCCTCTTCCCCGTATGAGGACCCTTGTGATTAACTGGGTCCACCTGAAAACTGCGGATGCTATTCCTATTTTAAGGTTAGCTGATTAGCAACGTTAATTCCACCTGAGACCCTAATTCTGTCACACCGTGTCACCTAACACAATCACAGTTTCTAGAGATTAGGACGTGAACACCTTTGGGGCCCATTTCTCTGCCTACCATAGACTTTCTGATCATCTTACACTGCTACCAGAAGCTTGCCCACGGCAGATTTTTAAATCAATGCCTATAATTGAAAATCATTTTCCTAGTTCTTAAATCAAAGACTTAGCTTTATAACAGATGTAAAACCGATGGACTGCTCCATTGTTCCCACTTTCTGACATTCATCTTCTGTAGGTCAGCACTCTATATGGTGCGGTCATTCATTCAATGGGACTTCTCTCCCAGACACCCCCTCTCTGAACTGAGTAATACTTACTTTTTAAAGATACTTTATAACTTCTTTTTTTCACATTATCCTTTAGATCCTCCATCCTGGATAGTTATAATTTGTTTCATTGCTTTTTATCCTTCTTATATGTTTGGCCTAAGGAAATTTACCACCATCTTTTATAAACGCTCTGTTGCATGTACAAAAAGCATCCTTATTGGACATCAGACAGTTCTTTTGTAAAGAATATCACACTAGTGTTCTAAGTTGGCATTTACCTAGAATGGCTTTCTCCCAACAATGGTCATTTATTTAACAAACAGGGTCTGGCACAAACAATGCCCCTTTTTATTACAAAATCTTAAGCATGTAATTCTATAACATAATAATATCGCACTCAAGCACACCATATGACATTTTAGGTGAAATATCCAAATTAAAACTATAAATCATTACGTCCATATTATTGCCCTACCAACCACATGTAAGCAGGTGTCACTTCTGCTGGACCCTGTATTTACAGTTCAAGTAATTGCGTATGAGTTGTGTATATGTGATGTTTAATTGAGAACCTAAGCATTCTCTCCAGCCAGGACCAAGCATGGTCCTGCATGAGACAGCACTTAGCGTCCAACCCCATGCCAGGCACACTGCAGGCACTGACTAAACGACAGGTTAAAACTGTTGGTGGCAGTTTGTGCCCTGCCTTCTTCCCTCCCCATTCTCTCCTAGCCTTCTGCCCACGATGCTCCACTAGACTCCTCGCTGGTCTGTATCCCCTGCCCTGGCTTTTCATGCCCATGTTCCGGAGTTCATCATGTCCCTCTTACCTAAAGGGAACCTCCTCTATTGGGATGAACTGGATTCCAGGCACGGAGGTGGCAGCAGGATGCTGAGGCAGGAGCCTGGGCTGTAAAGCTAGCGGCAGCTGCAGCACCAGAGTGCCCAGGGAGCTTGTTAGAGATGCAAGCTCTCACCGCAGCCCCACCCAATTGCAGTAAGACCCTGAGGTGAACTGCAGGCACCTGCGGAAGAAAGTTTAGATGCACTGGCTAAGGGACTTTGTCACCCAGCCTTACCACTTTTGTGTTAGTCTGCTCAGATTGCCATAACAAAGCACCACAGACTGGCTGGCTTAAACAACAGAAATTTATTTTCTCACATTCTGGAGGCTGGAAGGCCAAGGCCAAGGTGCCAACATGGTTGGTTCTCCTGAAGGCAGCTTCTTGGTTTGCAGATGGTCACCTTCTTACTGCTTCTTGGTGTGGTCACCCCTCTATTCGTACACACCCCTCGTGTCCCCGGGTGTCTAAATTCCCCCTTCCTGTAAGGGACACTGCTCAGATTGGAGTAGGACCTGCCCCATCCCCCTCACTTCCCCATGTTGGCCTTGTTTTAATTTAATCACGACTTTAAAGACTCTATCCCCAAATATGGTTACATTCTGAAATACTGGGTAGGAGGGCTTCAAACATATGAATTTTGTGGGGGACACAGTTCAGCCCATAATACTGCATTAATGAAGAAGAAACGGAGGTTCAGAGAAGTATGTGCCAGTCCAAAATCACCCCGGAGGCCAAGAGGTGAGAGCTTCGCTGCGTCTCTGACAGCGCCCATGCGAGCAGCAGCGATGACAGTGTGAGGCTGGGAGGATGGAGTCTGGTGTTTGCATTTAAGTTTGAGCTGTGCTTCCACTATTTCTGGGATCTTGGATACTTGCCTTAACCCCTTCCGGCCTTAGTTCCCTTTTCCGTGAAATGGGGACAATAGAAGGCTCTCTCTCACTGGCCGGTGGGGATGCCATGAGGTTTGGACAGGAAATGCAGACGTCCACACTGACGGCACCCGCAGCCTCCTGACCCCACTCTCCTCTCCCCTTCAACCTGCTATAAAAATCCACTTATTTGCCACCAGCCCGAATGCCCAATTATTTTCCCCAGGTGATTTGCAATTTAATAGCTAGAAAAACCAAGGGTTTAAAACTGTCACAGTGGAATGTCAGGCATCAGCTGTCAGGTGCACAGGGTCTTTTGTGGAAGGCAAGCCCATGGCAGGCACTAAAAGGAAAACCTGCTGATGTGCCCTTCCACCCCGGTGCCTGGGGGTTCTCACTTCTAAATAATAGGCTGTGCACAATTTGATTTCATTTCACTGTAAATTGCCCAGCCTGCAACCAGGGATGCAAGGCGGAGTCCTACAAATCAATTCTGCTGTGCCAATAAGCTGGCGCCTGCTAACCTGGGGGTGCTTAGAAATGAGGCCCAGCCACAGAGCATTAAGGCAATGATTGCAATTTGCCTTTTGGGGTCAAACTGGGTGTGAATACAGAATTGTTTTCAAATGTTTCGTTTGTTTAGATTTATGTAGCATACACTCTGCTGAGATCTACTCTATGCAGAGTGCTTTGCTGAGGCTGGAGTGGGCAGATGGGGAGAATGAGTCCCCTTCCCTGGATCGGAGGGGTCAGCACTGGAGAGTGCCTGGCAATGTGGCCTAATGGATTATGGGGAGGAGTGGGGTGGGTCAGAATGTCACTGATCTGGGACAGAGGAAAGACTCCGTCTTTCATCCACCCTTTATCCACCTGTACTTTTGAGGAGGGGGCTGCTTTAACTCCTGCCCCCACGGCAGGTTCACGTTGGCTTCCTACCCATGCCCAGGATCAGGACAGCAGCTCAGAGGGCTTTGGTGGTGAGCTGTCCTCTCCAGGTCTGGGCCGGATTCTTAAGTGTGGTCATGGTGTCCAGTTTGTGCATTTCCTGGCCCCTCTGTTCTCCTCTGACTTTTGACTATGTCAGCATCCTCTCTCGCTTCCTGAAATCCAGGACCCAAAGAGGAAAGGACGGTGATCACACCTGAGTCACCCTGGACAAAATGTAGGTGGGCTCCCTCTCTGGCTCGCATCCATCCAGGGCCCACCTGTGGCCTACTGTGACCAGCTGTCCTGCAGCCCCACCTTGCTTCCTCCCTCTGTGCCACCACCTCACACCCCAGGTCTCTGTAGGGCCCTTGCCACGAGATCTCCTGCCACGCAGGGTCTGCTAAACTCATTCGTGGGAAGAAGTGAACAGTAACAATGGCTCCTTTCGGAGTCTTTGCATTTTAACAAGTGGCCAGTGCTTTAGTTAAAAAAAATTTTGTTTTAAAGGAAGAAATAAAGAAACATAAGAGGTAGAATTAAATATTCTACCTATAGTTTCTACAGTAGAGCCTTCTGAGTACGCACCAGCCCACACCATCTTCCTCACGTGGATCGAAGGCCGAAGACCATCGGCCCACTGGCCTCCTTGCCAGCAGCCCTGGCCGGGTGGGCAGCTGCAGGCCAGGATCCCTGCTGCCCATTAGAGGAGCCTGTCCACTGTAAGCCAGGTTATCAGCAGAATTGAATGGTGCATCTGAAACTGGAACAAATCACTTTAATTAGCTAAGACCCAAATCAAATTCAAATAGTATTTCTTCATTGAACCATGAACCAGCTTCCTTGTGCTCCTGCCCCAGAGAACCAGTTTAACCCAGAATTGAACTAAGAAGGGGGCCTACTGACCATCAGCTGGCTAATGCCTCCCATTTCATAGCGGAAGACACTGACACCCTGAGGGGTATGACCGAGCTCAAGATCACATGGCACCTCAGTGGCCCACATTTGACTCTTTACTCTAATAACCCCTGACTTTCTCCTCTATTCCAAGTGACCTCTTGACGCAGGTTGTGCTTTCTATTGTGTATCTTTGAATCAGGGTCCTCTCTCAGGTTAAGAAGTTGGTGACTCAAGTGAGGGATGGGTGGCTTGGCTGGAATTCTCGTAGCCTGCCCTTCCTCCCACAGCCCTAGAAAGTCAAAGGGAAAGGTTTAAAATTTATTGTGACCTGATTTGTAGTATGATTACTGATATTATCATTATTATTTGTGTTGATTATTTACTCTCATTTTAAACTTACTTTCTGAAGGTTATAACAACACTCATCTAGGATCGGTGGTTCCTAACTGAGGGAGATTCTTAACTGGGGGAGATTTTACCTCCAGAGGACATCAGCAATATCTGGAGACATATTTTGGTTGTCACAACTTGGGAGAGGGCACAGTGTACGCTACTGGCATCTTTTTTTAAAAGCTTTTATTTATTGGTTTTAGAGACAGTGGAAGAGAGAGTGGGGCAGAAACATTGATGAGAGAGAGAAACATCGATTGGTTGCCTCTCGTATGCTCCTTGAACAGACACCAAACCTGCAACCCAGGCCTGTGCCCTGACCAGAATCCAACAGGTGAACTTTCATTTCATGAGGTGATGCTCCAACTGAGTCACACCGGTCAGGGCCTGGCATCTTTTAGGGAGAGACATGGACACTACTAAACAATACCTAGGACAGCCCCCACAGCAAAGAATTATCTGGCCAAAAAGGTCAATAATGTCGGGACTGAGAAACTCTGATCCAAATCAACGCAAAGGGCGGAAAAGTGTCCTACAAACCCTGCTACCTCAACCAACGAAACTCCGCCCTTCTATTGCCTCCCAAGCTCTGCCCCACCACAGGTACTGAAATTTCTGCAGTTCTTATCATCATGGCTGGAATACAGTTCACATTCTACTTCTTTTCACTTAACACTGCATCCTGAGCTCTTGTCCCTCTTGACTCGTTGTCTTCACAATGACTACTTTTGACGGATGTGATGCAGTTCTTCAGGCGGGTTGACAGCCCATATTTTACCTGACAATCCAAGTCTCTCGTGGGGATTTGGTTACTGAGAGACTTGCCAAGTGAGCTGTGTCGGGTGGGGGTGCCTTGGGTGGGCCCGCAGTGGCCAGCCTTCTCTTCTACCTCAGCCCAGGCTGATGCCATCATAGTCTTCATCATCAAAAGGCCTTTATGAAGCGCCTTGGTGAATATGTTCAAGGGGGGGTCTTCTGCAGAGATCTTCCCACCAGCCCCTGACATCCGGGGCATGTGGCTCAGACAGACAGCACACATGTCATCCAGCCACAAGGGCATCACAGGACCAGGCTGCGGGCCCCAGGCAGAGGGTGCCAAACCAGACTCTTAAGCAACATTCATGACAAGAGTAAGTGTGTCTGAGAATGGAAGACAGGCTGGATTCCTGAAGGGAGCCAGGGCCTTCAATTCTCTCCTTCGGCTGGCTATAGGCTTCTTGAAGTTCATGGGATTTTAGGAGCTATGGTCAGGTGGGCACTCTGACAGGGGTCAAGTGTTCCAGGCTCAAGTGTTCAAGTGCACAGCCTGGGAGAAAACCAGATGCTACCAGAAATGTCCCTCCTGAGACCTGCCTGCCACCCTCTCATCTTACCTCAGTGCCCCTTTGTCGCCCCCTGCAGGTGTTCCATGAGCAGGGCATCCTCTTTGGCTACCGACATCCACAGAGTTCCGCCACTGCCTGTATCCTCAGCCTCTTCCAAATGACCAATGAGACCCTCAACATCTGGACTCACTTGCTGCCCTTCTGGTACCTTCTAGCCCCCTTACCAGCCATCTGATTCGGGAGCCCTGGGAACCAGGACCTGTTTAAAACACAATGGGGGTTGGGAGGGCTGAGATGTTGTGCTGAGATTTGGGGGACTCCCACGGTGTGTGGGTATGGAGCTGAGGTGAGTTTTAGGTCATGGATTGTGGTAGGATTCGTGGGGCTCCTGGTGGCTCTGCAGATTTCCCTGCCCCCCTGTTCCCAGGCCTGATTTGATCTCATCCTCTTCAGTTTTGAAGGCCTTTGGGGTCTCCCAGAAGCATCAGGCACAGAGCTGTGGGTACCCCGTAATCATTCTGGAAACACAGCAGCTGCAGGCGGTTGGTCAGGCAGCACTTTGATGGGGCAGCTGAAAACTATGCCCTGGGACACATAGTGACGCACCCACGGGAGCTGCAAGGAAGGCGAAGAGGGGAAGGACCTTGCTGAGAAAGGGGGCAGGGCTCCAAGGGCAGCTCCACACACCTTGTGCCCATACACAATGAGGGGAGAGTGGAGATGAGGTCAGAGGCTGAATCATCATATATCAGAGCTGGAAGGACCTCAGAGGTCATGCTGGCCACCCTCCCACTCAGACTACCATTGGCTGACACAGATGCAGCCCAGAGAAGGGGGTGGCTTGCATATGTTACACCATTAGGGCACAGGCTGGTCTCCGGATCCCCCTCCAGATCATGCTGAGCAGCCAGCAGAGTCTGAGGGACCCAGAGCATGTGCATATAGAGATGGGCCCATGGAAGGCAATGTGCTCCAGCAAAGGTGGAGACCAGCCTGGAGCCACAGCGCAGGGGAAGGTGCCAGAAACCCTGTGGTAGACTAGGGTGATCTGTAAAGAAGCCTACGGCCTGCTAACTGGTTGGGGCAACAGTGAGACCCTGCCCAAGGAGCCTGTGTGTCAATTTAAATGTAAGTAAACCTATGTAAACTTAAGTAAAATGTCTAAATGCTAATAAATGGTAACTTGCAGGAAAGGGAATGGAGCCCCTGTCTCCCCTGTCCCCTCTGTCCCCTCTTCTCCCTGGAGCCACCAGGTGACCCTTTTCTCGTGCATCCCCCCAGAGCTCTTCTAGAGCTAGGGATGCCTGTGATGCGTCTGTATGCCCAGAGCCTAGTTCCTCCCCTTGCCACTCTCCCCCTACTTGGCCTCCCTGGGAGCTCTGACCACAGCCTCTCAGGCTTTGGAACAGCTGCACAGAGTCCATTTTATGGATGGACCACAGGTGATTCAGGCTGTTTTAAAGTTTGGGCTGCTAGCAGGGGTGTCCAACCCGTGGCTCACGGGCTGCGTACAGCCCAGGATGGCTATGAGTGTAAATCGTAAACACAAAATCGTAAATTTGCAGAAAACATTGAGATTATTTTTGTGATTACATGTCATAATGTATTTAATGTGTGGCCCAAGACAGCTCTTCTTCTTCCAGTGTGGCCCAGAGACACCAAAAGTTTGGACACCCTGTGTGCTGGCCTGACCATCCCCGTCTGTGGGGCCCAAGCCCTGTGGGGGGTCCTATGGGACGACTCCTCAGCCGTCTGGCAGCAGGGCACCCCCACGCTGCCAGGCCCCACTGAACCACCCAGAGTAGCAGGAGGGCTCAGAAGGGCCGGGAGTCAGACACCCTAAGGAAGGGAGACCAGGGAATAATGTTGAGATGATCAAAGCATATGTTTTGAGAAACAGCAAATAGCTCAAGCTTTATTTCTGCTGGGACAGGAGGAAAAAGATCCCAAGTACAGCCAGAGGATTTAACCATCCTCCTTGGGTTCCCATGTGAAAAGCTTTGTAGTCTCCTTCGCTGGGAGAGTTCGAGGGAAGGGGGCCGGCTCTTTAGCAGTCTGTGGAAGTGGGACCCCCATGCGTGGGTTACAGGTTAGGCAGACCTGATGCGGAAGTGTGTAATGTTGCTGGGTAGAGATGGAGCCCAGAGACCCAGGCTTGGCTGAGACTCAGCATGGGCCTCAGCCTCCCAGAAAAGTGATTGCAAAGTCAGTGGAGGAATAGTGTGGAAGAGAAGGGAGGAGAGCATCCTGTTAGCCTCTAGACTTTCAGGGCCCCACCTGGGGGATTGCTTCTGATTGAGGAGCCTTCCTGTAAGGGGGTCAGAGACAAACCCCAGGGATGGTGACCAGGGCAGATGTGGACCCTATGAGGAATGGTTGAATGCACTGGGGTTATTTAGTGTGAAGTTCAAAGAGGTGGGGAAGGTTATGAAGACTGCCTTAAGATATTTGATGGGCCTGTTTTCTATGGTCCCGTCTGGGAGTCTAGGAGCACTGGGGCTGACCAAATGGAGAGGGATTCCAGGGAGACAGATGGCAGCTCAATGAAGAACTTTCTAACACTCAGAGCTGCCTTGGTAGGTGGTGAGCTCCCCATTCCTGGAAGCATGCAGTTTGAGGCTGGAGGATCACTTGGCAAGACACTGTAAGAGGGAGAGAGGACTGGACTAAATAAAAGCCCTCTTTTTGCCCCTCCTAGTTATTTCCAACCAAAAAAGGACCATACTCACCCTCCCTTGCTCATGGCATTTTACCAAAGTGAGAACATGTAGGGATTGGCCATCCCGGGGGAGCGGAAGGCAGAAGACAGTCTGGTGGGGAAGATAAGAGGAGCCCCCGGCCGCAGGGACTGAGCGGCCATGCTGTGTTCCAGGTTCTTCGTGTGGAGGTTTGTGACTGCACTGTATGTGATAGACGTCCAGAATGATAGCTACTCCTGGCCTCTGCTTGTGTACATGAGCACCAGCTGTGTGTACCCCCTCGTGTCCAGCTGTGCGCACACCTTCAGCTCCATGTCCAAGAATGCCCGACACATCTGCTATTTCCTGGACTACGGCGCTGTCAACCTCTTCAGCCTGGGTACGTGAGGTCTTGCTCTCAGCTTTCCTCTGCTGGGACTGAGCTGCCTGCCCCTTCTCCTGGGAGCTGGGGTCACCCTAAGGCTTCGATGGGCATGCAGAAGAGTTGTGGGAACACAGCGCCCCATCAAGTTTCTCAATGAGTGTGTTATAAGCAACTTGTCCAAAGGTGTGCTGGCAATACTTAGCGACTGGTTCTCTGGGGACAGAGGCCCTAATCTGCAGTGTTTGCTGGCTCGTGGTGTAAATATTCCCACACGTCCACCACCGTGACAGCGCTGAACACGGACAAGCGGGGAGAGAGACACAGCAGCACACCACGACCTAGTGGTTCCTCTATACTAACACAGTGATGGGTTAATTGAAGAGTTACTGCTTTCGTTAATATGATTTATTTAATTGTATGTTTATGTCACTTCATTGTTAACAATGGCCGTGTCTAACAATGGGCTCACGAGTTCTCTGAAACTAGCCATCTGCTCTCACAGGCCGGCGTGAGCCGACCACACACATCATCGCTGGCCCCTCTCGTGCCTGGCAGAGAGAGAAGTGGGGCACTCACAAACCCATTTGTCTGGAGGCTTACAGGAGCTGGCGATTTTCTCGAAGTGCCACAGGAACAGAGCAGAGGTCCCAAAGCTAGTGTTCTACCATCTCATGTTTTCCTTTAACTGTGGTGTTCCCCCCCCCCCCCGTTGTCCCCTCACCGCCCGGTTCTAGCCTCTTCTCCCTCCTGACCCTGCCCTAGGTGTGAAAGCAAAGGCATCATCTTCTCTTCCCCAAGAGGGGTCCCACGAGGAGCCCACCTCTATCCCATTTCCTTTTCTCTTTCTTCACAAGTTACACACACGCACACATAGATACATACACATACACATATGCACACAGACACATACCACATGTACACACGCACATATGCAGTACACATATATACATGCACGCGCACACAGAGCCTTTACTGCCTCACCTCCCACTCCTCAATGCTCTGCTGCCCACCCCCACCGTTCACTAAACTGCTTGTCGAGGCCCCAGCCTCCTGACTCCCAGGGTTCGTGCAGCTCTGTGGGCTCCCTCTCTAGACTTCGAGGCAGGGGTGCCTGTGCTCCTCAAACCGCGCCCCTCTCTGGCCCGTGTTGCATCACTCCCTTCCCTTTGTCCTCCTTCGCTGATTGGCCTTTCTCTGCTCTCCTCCGAATGTGGGTGAGCTCAGAACCGGTCCCTTGGCCTCTGCTCTGAAATGGCCCCGCTCCCTGGGTGCTCCCCTCAGCACCCGCACCATCCCCTGCTCCTCTGGGGGAGGTGCTCCCAATCCCCACCTCTACTTTAAACTGCTTACCTGAGGTCCACCCCATATCAAGCCCTGTGACCCAGACTGTCCACAGTCTCCCATCCCTGCCTCCAAGTCAGAAATCTGTAAGTACCCTCACCTCTTCCTCCCTCCGGCACCAGCCCACCCCACTTCTACCGTCTTCTCTCACCAGCACGTGCAATTGAGACCCTTCTCCATATTTTTCAAAGCGGCTCTGCTCCACTGGTTTGGCTCAGCTCCTCATGCCTCTCCCCTGCATGTTACGACAGTCTCCTCTCTGCCCCTGCAAACTCAATTTCTGCCCAGCTGTCCTGGGGCAGTTTCCACACCACCTTCTGACCATGGCAGCCCTTCCACTTAAAACCTTCAGGTCTCCTAACTGCCTGGGATGAAGTCCAAACTCCTTAGCTCAGAGCTTCCACGGCCCCTGATCGCCTGCCCAGACTCCCAGTGACAAGAACAAGCATATTGGAGCAACCAGTACAGGGCAGACTCCCAGCTGAGCACCTGATGCACACCATCAAGGGGCAGTGTAACCGGGAGCTCGGTGGCCCTGCTGCCACCATGCCCTAATAGTTATGTGCTCTTGGGCAAACTTCTTAAGCTCTTCATCCTCAATCCTCTCACCCACAAAATTGGCGTAACATCTTCCTCTTAGGTGTGTTGTGAAGATTAAATGCATTTTGGAAGTGAAGCACTTTGGACAGTGCCTGGCACTTAGGAAGTGTGGGAGGGTAGCCATTACCATTGTGACCTAGGTACCCTGACAGCAGTCCCTTGAGGTGGGACCCTCATTGTGCCCGCACTGTAGGTGAGAACAATGAGGCACAGTGAAGGTCAGAGACCCAGGTCACAGCTTGTCAATGGCAGAGCCAGGGCCCCGGGACTGGACGAACCTCCATGCAGCTCTGGTCCCCAGCCGTGTCAGCAGCCCCTGCTCCTCACTGGGAACTGCTCCCTGAGGCACCTTTCACACTTGACTTTCTGGCCTGCAGCCCAGTACCTGATGTGGGTGTTCAGTAAACAGGGAAGGAAAGTCCGGTGGCTGAGAGAGCCTGTGGGATCCTCCGGGACACCCAGGTCCACATCTGCAGCTGCCTCTCCTCCCTACTCTCCTCCCACCCTGCAGAAACCCTCAGTCCCTGGAAGGTGGCTTTGCTCCAGCTTCCCTGCCCGCCCTCCTCCCCTCCCCCCCGCCCCCCCTGCCCAATTTCCAGCTCTTCCTCCCTCTGGGTCATCCTTGCACTTCCACCCAGTTTTGGTCACCTGACTCCCCACTCAGAAACCTTCCAATTACACCTGACACTAATACAAAATAATACTGAATGTAAACTGTAATAAAGAAAAATTGCTTTAAGAAAGAAAAAAGAGCCTTGACCTGCGTGGCTCAGTGGGTTGGGCATCGTTCCACAAAGCAAAAGGCTGTCGGTTTGATTCCTGGTCAGAACCCATGCCTGGGTTCTGGGTTCAGTCCCCAGTTGGGGCATATATAAGGGGTGACCAATCAATGTTTCTCTCTCACATCGATGTTTATCTCCCTCTCTTTCTCCCTTCCTTCGCCTCTTACTAAAGTAAATAAATAAATAAAATCTAAAAATATATGTAAAAGAAAAAAAGAGAAACCTTCTGGTTGCTCCCACTTTCCTGAAAGATGAAGTGCACTTCCCTTAGTCCGGCGTCCAAAGCCATCTCCTGCTGTCCTGGGAAGCTCTCCCTGCCCTCAGGCCCCTGTCAGAATGCCCCACCTTCTAAGGAGGCTTCCCACGTCCTGGCGGGATGCCCACCATCCTGAATGCCCACCTTGCGCCGCAACCTGCCTGGAGGCTCTGAACAAGTGTGCTTCTCACTGCAGTTTCTGGCAGGATCTGAGGCTCTTTGCTCCCGTACCACCCACAGAGCTTGGCATCCAGGCCCCAGACAGCATACACAGAGCGCATGTGTCCTGGCCTCCTGTCAGGCTGAGAGAGGAGAGTGCCCCCCCCCCCAGGAGCTCCCAGCTGAGACCTCACAGGAGGCCTGCTAGAGTGGGGAATGTTGCATCAGAAGGTGGCAATTCGAGATCCTTTCTGCCCGTGTGACCTTGGGAACACCAGTTGGCATCCCTAGACTCCGTCTGTCAAATGGGATCAGAGGCAGAAGTTGTGTGGCCCTGAGCCCTGTCTCAGCCTTGAACTTGAATTCCAAGTTCTCTGTCTTTGGAATAGTAGGTGACCTTAGGCCTAATCCCTCAGGCCCTGGGCTAATGGCCTGCGGCTGCCTCTCCCAGAAGTCTGCCCTGCTCCTTCAGCAGGTGAGGGTGCCTGGAGAGGCCATCGAATCTAGGTCCCCAGGCAGTGATCACCTGTTCTTTCAAATAAAAGCTGCAGCAGACAGGTCTCATGAAGTTCCTTAGTTAGCCCTTCTCTCACAAACTCCAACACCAAGAACAAAACAAAACCCCGAGCCAGCCTCTTACATCCAGCCTCTCAGCTGACCAGTCCTGCAGCCCACTGATATGATTTGCTTCGCCTCAGCAAGGGTCCTTCCTCCCTGCACCTGGATCTTTCCACAAGGAGTACCTCCTGCCATCGGGCAGACAACATGTGCACACTCAGAGCAAAGCTAGCATACTGGAGTGTCATTGTGGACCGTAGCATGTCCTTAAAAGCAGAGACTGTCTCTGAACTGCCCTGCGCTTGAAGCTTGGCTTTGCTGCTTTCTAGCTGGGTGCCCCTGGGTGGGTTACTAAACTGCTCTGTGCCTCCACTTTATCACCTATAATGTGAGGGTAAGTGTAGGATGGTGGTTGTAGAGATTTGGTGAGTTCCTCGCCAGCTAGCTCAGTTGGTTAGAGCATCATCCCCATACACCAAGGCTGTGGGGATGGATCTCCAGTCAGGGCGCATACGAGAAGCAACTAATAAATGCATAAGTAAGTAGAGCAACAAATCAATCTCTCTCTCTCTCTTCCCCCACAAAATCAATAAATTAAAAAAAAAAGATTATGTGAGTTAACATATGCAAAGCCCATGGGGCAGTATAGATTCTCAGGCTAGAATCTGGGTAAGGCAGAGAAGAGAGGAGGGCATTTGGGCGGGGGCGGTGGCCCACGGCGTAGCAGCAGGACTGCTCGTGGTCGTTGGTGATGATGAGGCTTGGCCACGTGCCAGGGTTGGTCTTTCCAACAGTTCAGACAGTGCCAAGTAGTAGCCTCTTGCCCAAGGCTGATTTTTCTTCCCCAGGCTCAGCCATTGCCTACTGTGCATATTCGTTCCCTGACACCCTGGTGCACGCCGCCTTCCGTGACTACTACCTGACCCTGGCAGTGCTGAACACCATCATCAGCACCGGCCTCTCCTGCTACTCCAGGTACCTGGCCGCTGTGTCTCAGATGGGGGGCGGGGGAGGGGGCTTCGTGTGCGTCTCCACAGACTGTGGGTGGGGACAGTGCAAGGGGCATTCAGGAGCCGGGCCTCGGTTCCGCATGGACTTCCTGTGGCTGGGCAGGACCAGCGTCAGGGGTGCACAACCTGTGTAGTTGCCCTGGGCCCCACTATCCAGAGGGCTCCACACTCGGTTTAATGGTCTGCTGTTGCTGTCCTTAAATTCTTAATGATTTTTGAACAAGGGGGGCCTACGCTCTCCCTTTGCACAGTGCCCTGCAAATTATGTGCTGGTCTTGTGGCTGGATAGTCACTTGTCCTCCTTGACTCTCAGTTTGCTCATCTATAAAATGGGGCCAACACCTACCTTGTGAGATGGATGTAAGGATTACAGGTAACGTACGTATGTACCCAGGACACCTAGTACAAGCCTGGCCCAGAGTAGCACCTGCTACTGGTGACTAAGTAGACCTGCCTCTAGATATGTGTGATGGGTGACATGGTGTTCACAGGCCGGTTGGAGGAGTCCCCAGGGGAAGCTCCACAGCCATGAATCACACACAGCTCACTCACTCTAATTCCCTCGAAGTTCCCCCCCCCCACTTTTATCCAAGAAAGCTTATTGGAATGAGAGCCAGAGACATTATTTTGAGGGTAACTAGTTTATTTAGCTCTGTAAAAGTGACTGCCCCAAAGCTCCAGTTCCCTAAATTGCTGAGGAAACCCTTCAAATGGTGGTGTCGGGCAACAGCCCTTCTAGAAGCTGTCGGGGTGCTGGGTGCTTCAGTGGCACCAAGGTTGGCTGACAGGTCACACCTAGGGCCAGTCCCCTCTGCCACGATTCCATGAGCCAGTTTGAGTCGCCCTGGTAAACTGCAGGCCTCAAAGAATTGCTGTTCCCTGCAGCTGTGCGCCCTCCCCACCCCTCCACCCCCAAACAGGAGAAAACGGGGAGGGAGAGCTGTGCTGCTGTAACTTCATAGTGGTTTTGACTCCAGCTTTCTTTGGGTGACGTTTAGGTTCCATGGGACCCGAGGGGTAGGCAGGAGGTAGGTCAAGTTCACAAACTTGACAAACTGGTTTTTTTTAAGAATGGAAAGGTGGATTCTTAAACCAGCATCAGGAATACCTGCCCTAACTTGCCTTCCACTTACCTGTCCAAGGACAGGTTGGAGCGTGCAGTTGCTTTCCGTGGGCACGAGTCTCCTTCCTAGGCACAGTCTCAGCGCTGGGTTTTGTGTTACTTCGTCCTGTGGAAAGACCTGGGCATGGGAGTTAGAGGTAGACTCTTCCCTCTTCTAGGAAATCACAGAGCTCCTCTAAAGCTGTGAGGAGATGGGGTCTGTCCACAGAGTAAGAAAGAGAATCAGATGTCATGGGGTGATTGTTTCTTTCCTTATCTCCCCATTCCTCAAGGACACTGGTGATTAAAGCTCTCTCTCTGCAGTGCAGCCCCTGAGCTGGCTGGAGCTGGGAGGGCTGCAGAAATGAGGGAGAGACGAGGAGGGTGGGTTCCTGCCTTGGGTGAGACAAGGAATAACACACATAGAAGAGTAGGAAGGATGCTAAAAACTGCTCAAGAGAGGTGAAGCATGCCTTTGAGGCAGTGCGCTTGGATGCCCAGGCCCACTGATGGCCTGGTGCTGGGACCCAGACACATTTGGATCTGGTCCTGGGACAAGTCCCCAGCCTGTCCGATTAGCTCCTGTAGGGCCATGTAGCCCTGGTATTTGGAATTTAGGGTCAGGGGGCAGCAAGCTGTGGGCTGAGGGGCTGGGAAGGCTTTGTAGTGTGGGAGGAACAGTCCCAGAGTACAGGACCCAGGACTGCCTTCCTGGGACCCCCAGTGCAAATCCTTGGAACTCTTGCTGCTTTTTTAAAAAAAAAAAAAAAAGCTTTCCGAATTACCTGTAAGCCACCAGGGCAGTTAGTTTCCTTCCAGCCAGGAGTCTCCCTGATTGTTCAGATACAATGGGTGGGTATTCCGCACGAAGCAAGCCTGGCACCATTAGACAAACTTGTCTGGCGGGGCAGGTTGGCCAGGAATCTCTTGAATGCCCATGTTTGGGGGCTTTTCCAGTCCAACGAAATGGAGTATTTCTGTTTATTTATGGGCACATCTGTGGCTATTCCGTCAACCCAGCTAGCCAACCATCCACCCACCTACCCGCCTGTCCATCCTTCCGTTTGTCCATCCATCCAACCAACCAACCACTCCACATGTCTTATATGCCTGCCATGGTCTGGGCATCGCAAGAATACCAGGAGTGAGGCCCAATCCTTGCCCTCAGAGAGTGCCCAGTGCCTTAGAAGAGGCAGACTGCAGACCCCCTGGGGAAATGCCCTTTAAAGTGTAGCATTACAGAATGTAGCATAAACAAACAATGATAAAATGACACCTGGGTGGATAACCAGCGTTCTTCTTCGAAGTGGCATTCTCTCTTCTGGAGGAGAGAAGGACCTTCGGGCAAACCAAACAGCCTGGACAAGGCTGAGGGGGTAGGAAAGGGCTGGATTCGGAGGCAGCAGGGAGCTTCAGGGTTGCCAGAGACCACACGGCTAGAATCGAAAGAACAGCTGGAAAGAGGCCCCAAAGGTGGCAGGGGATTTGAAGTGCCCCTTGCGTCCCACTGGGGACTGGCGCTGTGCTCCTGAAGGACTGATATTCCTAGGAAGACAGTTCCTTGGACTCGGCTTCCATGCCCTGAGGGGCTCTCAGGTGTGTTAACAACCACCGGTGAGGGGACTGTGCAGGAACAGAAGGGGAGAAAGGGGGCAAACGCCACATTCTCAGCCAGAGGTAGAGTGGATGTCCCATTGTGATGGCCGTTAGGTTTCCTCCTCCCCTTGTCCATGTTGGTGGCCTTCCTTTCCATGTCGGTGGCCTCCCTGATCTTACAAGGCCTGTCCTCTTTGTGTTCGTTCCTTGTCTTCACTGTCTTCCACGTTTGAGAAGTGGAACGAATGGCGTGGGCAGGGAGGGACTCTGGCCCTGATTGACTTTGGGAGATGCAGGTGGAGAGGAGGCGAGGGCCGTCTCCCAGGTTTCATCACCGTGCTATGTGGCCAATCACTGCCCCTCTGGGCATCCGTGTCCACGCCTATACAAGGGCATCTGAGAAGATATACTCTAATTCTTTCTGGTCTGGGTCTTCTGCAATGCCAGTGTCCTTTCCAAGATTTCTCTTCTGCCTGTCCCTCCAGCTCCTCAGTCTATGGTATGGCCAGGAGCAGTGAAGACCCACCCACCTTCTCCTTCCCTGAGCACAGCAGGAGACCAAGACGCCCGTTAGTAGCTTTTCACTTAGTCACATGCTCACCAGCATATCACAGTCCACATGCCATTCATTCCATCACAGTACACATTTACCTGATCCTCAGAGTAAATTGCCGCACAGAGAACCGTGTACTCCCCTGGCTGGGTTTTTGGTCCTTATTACCATGGAATTTTTTCCAAATGAACATGTTCCAGAAAACTGCTTTCTTGTTCTGTAGCATTTGAGAAGGGAACTGGGGGGATGTGTGAGCCCTCTGTGGTTCTCGGAGCCAGGTGGGGTGATGGAGGCACCATCTGCTTGTGCCTACCAACCACCCAAAAACCCAGGAAGGTGTCCCTCCCTTAGGAACGTGGGTTACAGTGTTTCTGTGCATCGCAAATCACTGCAGGGACTTTTATAGTTATCCATCCAAATAATCCAGCCTTTGGGGTTCTTTCTGGCACATATTTGCTCAGTGTGATGCCTTGTGGTTGGTTCCGTGAGGGACAGAGGAATTGTCCTCCCTGTGAGAGCCACACCGTGGCCTGGTGCTGTGGCCAGTCCGAGCAGCGTGAAGGCCTGGGATGGGGTGTGGAGGTCAGAGCCCAAAACCAGAGGCTCAGCAGACAGTGGTTCTCAAGATACACCAGAGGTCAGAGGGCTCAGCCAGATGACCAAGTGCTGCTGGGGCCAGGGCCACGTCCACGTCCCTGCGGTGCCACCCAGACAACAGTAAAACAGCTGTAGCCACACACACACACACACACACACACACACACAGACCCTCAGCATTAGACAGGTTTTTCTGAAGTCCCACCTCTTTCATGCACTGATTCCAAAATTTGCTGGCAAATGCTTCCAGCTTTGTTGCAACAAGAATGATCAGATTTTAAAGCAGATTGGAATGGTATAGACCCTCCCTTGATGGAGGCTTCTCCCGAAATCTGGTGTTTCTGGGTTCTAGGCAGAGGAGGCCTGACTCCCTGTGAATTGGCCCCCAACCCTGGGGTACAGGTACTGCCTTACCAGGCCTGGCTTTGAGGCAAGGGGTGCTTTGCAGGAGCCTGTCTCTGGCCCTTCCCTGGCAGAATCCCTGACTGTGGTGACACCCTGTGGCCTGTCCTGGAATTGCACCTTGGTAGTGAGAGGCACCATCTCTGCCTGCTGACCTTTCTGCTTTTTATTCTCTGTTGCCATCTCTCTTCTGTTCTGCTTTTTCTCCTTTTTCCCCCCTGTAGACTCAGCATTGCAGGCGGAGAGGCTGATTCATTTGCCCCTGGGAAAACACTTTATCAGGCTGGGTGAAATGTTGTCTCAAGTCACAGGAAATTCATGCTTTGGGAGATGGCCCTCACCAGCCAGAGCCAACTTTCTTCCTGTGTAAGTGGCCACAGAAAGAGCATGCTTTCACAGGGAGCCCCTTTTCACCCATAAGTGACAGGAGGTGGCAGTTCGTGGGGAAGGAGGGAGTGGGCTTGCTGTGGTTGACTGGATCTGCCTGGGGAGACTGAGGAGGCTGTGAGACCTGCCCTGGTTCTTAGGACAGAGGGGCTATTTCAGTTTGCCCCCTGGGGCAGAGGGGCCTAGGTAAGGACAAAGGCTGGGTGGTGTTCTGAGGCCTGCTGGGGGGTGGGGGTGTGAAATGGGAGCCAGACAGCCCTGGGTTTAAATCCTAGCTTTGCCCCTCATTAGTCATCTGACTTTAGACAAATCAGCCAGCACCTGTCTGTGCCCTCCTGTTCTGGTTTCTGGTACAACGTGGCTATGAGGTGGGGAAGGGGAGAGAACGGGTCCCATGACACACCTTGTTGTAGAAGCTGCCATTTTTGAGGGTCACTCTGTGCTGTGCACAGTTACCAGCTCCTTGTGAGTATCATTTCATCAAGTCTTTGCAGCAAGCCCGTGAGGGGGTACGGTTGTTGTCCCCGTGTTACACACAAGGATTCTGAAGTGCACAAAGGTTACAGGACCTGCAGTCACATGGTCATGAACGGCAGAGGCAGGATTTGAACCCAGGCTGTCCAGAGCGAATACTGCATGCAGGATCACAGCACGGTGCTGCTTCACCTACCCCAGGGTTTGCAGTGTACTCCAAGGCTGGGGTTTTTGTTTGGGGGGGATGATGAACTGATGTCCCTTATTTCTCTTCCTCCTCCTCCTTGAGCTGTTTCTTCACCTCCTGCTGCCAGGTGCTTCTCTGATTTACAGGCAGGGTCCGGAGAGGATAGACGGGCTGGTGGGCTTGAGTGAAGTTGGAGCTTGTCTCTGGAGTCTGTGGGGCTTCTCAGGTCCCATAGGACTGCCTCTTACCTCAGAACAGAGACCCCCATGTTCGGCCGCCCTGAGGGCTGGACAGAACACAGGCTGACGGACTGTGTCTTCTGCCCAGGACCTCACACAAGCCTCTGAACTGAGTGTGGGGATCCACACCTGAGCAAACCCAACTCTAGCCCCTGAGAAGGTTGCTGACCACGCAGGAGGTGGGTGTAGGGGTCTCTGCCACATCCCACTCCCAAGGATATGGGCAGCAATGGGGTTTCTGGTCAGGTGCCTGCACCAGTTCGTGGGGCACATGGACAACCTGGTCAGGGAAAATGGGCCTGGGTTGGGGGGAGCAGCAGACTATGTCTGGGGGAGAAGGTACAGGCTTGTGGGCTGGGACGGGGGTTTGGGGGGCAGAGGTGAGGCATGGTGGTAGGACACAGACTCTGTCCCCTCGGTAGAGCATGATGACAGACAGAACTGTGAAGAAGGCTGGGAAGGCTGAGTGCTTCCATTGTCCTACAGAACAGACACCCCATGAGCCTTGGCATGCTGGCTCTGCATGTCACCTGTGCAGCCCTGTGGGCACCGAGGGAAGACCCAGCCCTCCACAACACCCTGTGGTATTGAAGCCGGTACCTGTCCCACCACCCATCCCCGGTACATGAGCGTTCCTTTGCCTGAGCCCTGTTCAAGGCTGTGGTTCTGTGTGGGCCTCCTCCTTGCCCCTCCCATACCCTCGTTGCCAGCTGTGCTGGCCTGCTCCCCCCACCCTCTGCTGCTGCCCCCTCCCCAGGCCAGGCCCAGGCCAGCTGAAGCCCTGTCCTGTTCCATCCCGGGGACCTGCCTGTCTGTGCCGGTCAGCACGACTCGTGTGAATGGTGACCTCACTTGTCTTTGGGTTGGAGGCAGGTGGGGATGGTGATGAGAGATGGAAAAACTACACTGACTCAGTTTCCCCAGGCAGCAGTATCCCTGTGTGTGGTGGTAAATATTCTAGGAATTCCTCAGAGTGATCAAACACCTAACTGAAGCAAGGCTTCTGCACAGGAATCACTGGGGTGGCCCTGACTAATTAGACCTCTCAACCTTCACAGATATGCTCACCCCAGGGGCCTGTGCCACTGTGGCCACCCACACCCACGTATCTCCCAGCCTGGTGGTCACTGCTCTTCAAAAAGGCTCTTTGGCAGTTAGACGACTTGGTGCTTGAAGGGCTCCTGCCAAGCACTCCTCCCTGGCGTCATCTGGGTGCCATTGCTTCTCATGGTCCCAGGAGACTGATTCCCCCGAGATCTTGTCACCTCTGAGGCTGGCCACTCCTATGGGAGGTGGGAGGAAGGAAAAGGCTGGTGGGGAAGCTGTTGGAGGAGGTTGTCCCAAAATGCTTGCCTCCCAAAAGCATTGGCAGCTTGCCCTCTGCTATTTTTAGTTTGCATGTGTGTGATTTACTAACACTCCTTTCATTCCCATTTCTCCCCCACCCTTTCACCCCTGATTTAGGTTTCTGGAAGTGCAGAAGCCCAGGCTCTGTAAGATGCTCCGCGTGCTCGCCTTTGCTTATCCCTACACCTGGGACTCTCTCCCCATCTTCTACAGGGTAAGGGCCCACTCCGTCCCCTCTGCCTATTGGCGACAGTAGGGAGTCCATTGTTTCCTATGTCCCTGGGGGTCAGAGCACCATGCTGGTCACCATAGGACACACAGGAGTGGAGCCGCAGGTGCTTCCTTACTAGCACTTGCAGAGTAGTTAGGAGACAGCGTGACACAGAGGCCTTGAGGAACCATAGGAGCTATGCCAGCCACCGGTGCTAGGTGCTGACGGGGGCTCAGGAGCAATCAATGGCAGGGACCTGGGCAAGGGAGGCAGCCTGGGGCTCAGTAGAGTGACCAGGGGGACAGGCTCTAAAGACAGATCTCTAATACTCACTCACTGGAGCCTTTGGGCAAGTGATCCATCACCTCTGCCTCTTGATTTCTCACCGGGAAAATGAGCGTGGTAACACCCCGTTCATCAGGCTGGGAGGGCGACTATAGGAGATGGCGGCAAGAGTCCCTAGAAAGCATTGTTATTTATTATCAACTATGAATGTATTATTAGTAGTGATGGGAAAAGAATGAATGACGGTCTTAAAGGAGAGAGGGGAATTAGATGGGGAACACAAAATAGGAGGGTCTAGGAGGAAAGAATGGAAGTAAGGAAGTGCAGGCACTCGCAAAACAGATGGGCCTGAGCTCGAATCCCAGTCCCACTGCTCACTGGCTGTGTGGCCTTAGACAGAGCACATAACCTCTCTGAGCCTCAGTTTCATCTGTAAATGGGACTAACATCCTCTCCTTCATAGCAGGGTTGAGGGGATTCACCAAAATGAGAGCTATGGGGCTCAGTGATGCCTGGCACATGGTCAGCGTCCAGTGAGTGGTGTTCCCCTCCCAGAGGCAGCCTGTGGATCCGATGCCCACCACTGAGATGGCAGTGCCAAGGAGTGAAGGGGAGGGGCAGAGGGGCTCCCCCAGCTGGAGCTCTGACCACATGCTCTGTGCTTCATCTGTGTGGGCCTGGGGGAGACCCAGAGATGGGGGTGCAGCCCATTCCCCCCACTCCTTCCTTGAGGACACAAGCCACACACAGGAAACTAGAGCAGAGAGGCCAAGCTGGTCCCACATGCCACCAAACCACACAGCTCAGGGTCTGCGTTATTATGGGCACACAGCTGTAGAGGGCAGTGGGGAGGGAGGTCCAGCCCTAAACGGCGAAGTTGACAAGCACAGGGATTCTGGGATCAGTCTGCCTGGATCCAGATCCTGACTTCACTTCTCATTGGTGGTTTGCGAGTCACCTTCTGGCCTAGCTTCCTCATCTGCAGAATGGGGAAATAGACTCTGCCTTACGGCAATTGTGAGATGTCCCCGAAATGATGCAAGTCACAGGCCTGGCCTTGTGCCTCTGAGGGTGGTGGCTGCTGCCATCATTTGTAACAATAACAAAAACTACACTTAACTCAGAAACAGTGTCATGACTGTAAGTAATACCTTTTGATGACCCAGAAGGCCTTCGAGGAATTGCTAAACCTTGAAGTCTCAATTAGGAGTATCAACTCAGGGATGTGCTGGTTAGAAGTGAGTTCAAAGTGAAATGATCACTTTGTTTAAATTTATTTTTTAATCCTCACCTGAAGATATATTTATTGATTTGAGGGGGGGGAGAGAGAGAGAAATATGATGTGAGAGAGAAACAGTGATCAGCTATCTCCCATACACACCCCAACCTAGGATCGAACCTGCAACCTTCTGGTGTATGACAACACTCCAGCCAACTGAGCTACCCAGCCAGGGCTGAAATGATCACTTCTTACTAAACTTATACATTACTGCTGGAAAAAAAGAATGAGAATGTATCTAACTTGCATTTCCTTTCCTCTTCTCTTTTGTTTTCCTTTCTTTCCATCCTTTTTTTTTTTTTTTTTTTTGTAATTAACCCAAAGGTTCTCATGACCAGTTTGGGGATTAAAACACAATTGCTTTGGATCTCAACCGATCCCTCTCAGAATAGGAACTCTGCCCACGCAGCCCCTGAGAGGTCCCTTTCCTAGCCACGGCTCTGAGGAGGTGGAGGTGAGGGGGGCCTTGGCCTGCGGAGTCTGCACGTGGGTGCCAAGCTGTCTGTGGGTGAAGACAAGGAAGCGGGCCTCCTCTCAAGACCTGATGTTTCTTTTAAATACCTGCAGCTGTTCCTGTTCCCAGGGGAAAGTGCACAGAACGAAGCCACCTTGTACCACCAGAAACACGTGGCCATGACTCTCCTGGCCTCTTTCTTTTACTCTGCACACCTGCCAGAGCGCCTGGCCCCCGGATGCTTTGACTACATTGGTGAGTGTGCGGTGGCTCTCCTGCCATTGCCCTCCAGCCTGGGGGCGGCGGACAGCTCCTATCCCCGACACCCATGACGCAGCTGGAGAGGGGAGGCGGGGGCAGGGAGAGAAGCAGTTCTTTAGGAAGTTCTCCAGGTGCAGGCCAAGGTGAGTGAAATTGTGCTTTAACCGCATCCAGAATGTACGTAGCCAGCAAATGGCCAGGGAGGATGGGAAAGCAGGTGAGTCTAAGACTCTACAGCATTCCTGTGGGATGTGGAGCCAGGGTAGTCCTCTTATCACCTAGAATGTGACATCCCATTGTCAAATAACCACTGAGGGCGTCCCTGGAGAGGAAGAGGAAAGACAGGGTGCACTTGGCCCCGAGGGTGCCAGATGCTATGCAGGGCTGTGCCGAGGGGAGCGTCTCATGTAGGTGGGTGCGATGGGGCCAGGAGGCAGGGTAGAGGAGTGGTTCTCAGGTATGGTTCCCAGACCAGCAGTTTCAGCATCACCTGGGAGCATACAGATTCTCGGGCCCTACCCCAGATATCTCAAACCAGAAACTTGAGGGTTGGGGCCCAGTGCTCACTCAGAGGCTATGTGGTTCTCTCCTGAGCCTGAGCTCACTGCAGTTAAAGATGCGGTGGCAAGGAGGTGTTGGAGCCGCAGGGCTTACACCTGGTGGTAGGGTTCCTCCCCTCGCTGTCTAGGGAAGTGGGGCAGGCACTGCAGAACGTGACTCCCCCACCTTGGCTCTGGGACTGGCTGGGGGAGGCCCTTGGGCCACTTCTGGTGAGGCTGATGTGTCTTGGGGAGAGAGCCCCTTAGACAAGCTCTCATGGGGATGCACGTGGTGGGCAGGAACCTTGTTTCTTTCCAAGCCCATTTTGTCTGTAATTTTCCATCACCTCCCACCTAAGACACATGGTCAGATTTGCTTTGTTTGTCCTAATTAGAGTTTTATCTCCTTTACTTATTCTCTCCTGCTGGGAGGATTACAACAAGTGAAATGCTTAGAGAGCAGATTTCAAAAAAGAAGAGAGACAAGAGGGCCAGGGGCACCTGCCCACAGGAACCCAGTAACCACACCCACCTCCGCCCCTGCTGGCAACACAGAGCTGACTGCGCACAAGTCTGGGGCTGCAGGCAAAGTAGCCCTGGGTCTTATTTTGCCAACTCCCTGGCTTAATACCATTTTCTTTTCATTCTGTCCTATCCTCTTGGGCCTAGTGACACAGAGCAGAAAGACATCCCTATGGGGAGAAATTCTCCAGACAGCAGTTAATGAGCGATCATTAAATCACTGGGTCTGCTGGACAAGGGACTCCCTCTCCACCAGCCGCAGAGGGAAGTGCTGCAGCAGCTTGGTGAGGGCTGGCCCCCAGGAAGCCCCTCCCCACTCCTGTCGGTGGGGTTGCTGAAACCACTCCTCCTGCTGCGGCCACAGTTCAGACGTGTGCAGGGCTCAGGCTCTTCCATCTTTTTGGGTCCTGTCCTAGCGGAGACAGGTTTGAGCCTCCGTTGGTGAGCACAGCGAGTCACTTCTCCCTGCTTGGCCCTGTGTCCTTGGAAAGCATGGCTCTCTCTGCCGGACAGAAGCCACTTTGTGGCATCACCCACAGGGTTTGGAAACTGTACACAGCCCATCAGTGTAGTGTGAGTGTAGCAGTGGGTGAGCCAGGGGTGGCACCTTTAAACACACCTTCTCCGTAGGGATGCTCCCTGCCATAAGGAACTCCTCAACACCCAGGTGCACTCTCATTTCCAACCCTGCTCCTGCCCAGCTGTGCAGGTGTCCAGGCTGGCCCCTTCCTGGGTTAAGTCCTGGGGTACAATGCTGAAGCCTTTATTTTTTACTGAAGGAAAATCCTTATTTAACTCCTGTGTTGTGTTAGTCTGCTGGGGCTGCCGTAACAAAGAACTACAGACAGGGTAGCTTAAACAACAGGTTTATTTCCTCACAGTTCTGGAGGTTAGGAGTCTGAGATCCTGGTGTCAGCAGGTTGGTTCCTTCTGAGTCCTTTGTCCTTGGCCTGTAGACGGCTGCCTTCATCAGCCATCATGTGGTCTTCCCTCTATGTACATGCGTGTGACCTCCTGGTCTCCTCTTCTCATGTAAGGACACTAGGTACAGGGGTCCCCGTCCCAGTGACTTCATTTTAACTCAGTTATCTCTAAAAGACCCCATTTCCAAATATGGTCCCATTCTGAGGTACTACAGGTTAGGGCTTCAGCATATGAATCTGGAAGAGGGAGGCATAGTTCAGTCCATGACACTTCATCTTCCTCCTGGTTCCTGAAGGTCGTCCCCCAAAGCTGTCCCCAGCCCTGGACTCCTTTTCTCACCAACCAGTGGACTTGCATGTCCCTGCCCACTCCCAGCACCCTCTGCAAGCCCCCCCACCCCCAGCTAACCCCGTGAATGCGCAGGCGGCCCTGGGGAGGAAGAGCTCCTACAGGTCACGTCTGGGATTAACCAGCGGTAGAAAGCGGACCACCTCCTAAGTGGCCAGTGGAGACTTTGGTGGCTTCTCCTCTGGCACTGAGGTCAGTCCGAGCTCATTAGCACTGGCCCTTACAGGATGGCCTCTGGCAGAACATGATGCCTAACGTTTTCACATGAAAAACAGGACTGCTGAATTGCGTTTGCTCTGATGGCCTTTTTATTTCTCTGACATGACATTTTAAAAATAAATTTACTGAAGCATATTTTACAGGTCACATAATTCCCCAATTTCAAGTATACAGTTTAATGATACTTTTAGTATCTTTACCGAGCTGTACGACCATCACCATAAGTGAAGTTTGGGACATTTCTATCACCCCAGGAAGACCCCTCAAGCCCATACGCTGTTCATCCCCACTCCGGCCCCCACCTGGTGCAGCCACTGGTCTACCCTTTGTCTCTGTAGACTTGCCTTTTCTGGACCGGTGACAGGAACGGAATTGCACCGTCTGTGTCTCTTGCAGCTGGCTTCTTTCACTCAGCATGATGGTTTTAGCACGCATGCCACGGCATGTATCCATAGTCATTCCTTTTTTTATTGCTGATCTTGGGGGCCTTCTGTGTATTGCTGTAGGTCACAGTCACCAGCTGTTCCACGTGTGTGTGATCCTGGCTACGCACATGCAGATGGAAGCCATCCTTCTAGACAAGACTCTGAGGAAGGAATGGCTCCTGGCCAGCTCCGGGGCCCTGTCTTTTCTTCAGATAGCCGGAGCCATACTTCTGTGCCTCATCTTCAGCCTCGGCAACATAATTTACTTCTCAGCTGTTCTGTATCGGGCACCTGAGCCAGAACCACATAAGAAAGAAGCATGATTCAGACCCCAAGCTCTTTGTGCCAGATGTCAACGCCGAGCTATGACAGCCGACCACCATAAATCAGTTGTGCGGGGCCAGTTTACACTGGCCTGAGATATTCGTAATGACTGGTGTCTTGGCATTTTTGAGTGGGTTCATATCAGTAAGGTATGTAACTGGGGCAATTTCTCTGAATGTGCACTGATTCTGCATATGTGGTTTTAAAAGGGGAGCGTGGGTTTGTGCAAGTCATTGTTCAGGCAAATCATTAATATTTCATTAAGTTTTAACTTTATTTAAACTGAGTTTTGCGATTCTATTTAAGCAGTCGGGTTGAGCATACTGCCTTTGCAGCTTTACTGTTAACATTAGGTGAAGCTTTACAATCCTTGTAGTATTACTTTTTAAAAGTGGAACTTGCTTCATTTGATGAGTTTCACATAGCAAAGCCTCTCCCAAGGGCTTCCACAGTGGAGGGCAGTGAACTGGAAAGGTCAGGGAGAGGACCTTGGAAAGGGGGACTTGGGCCTGTGGGAGCCCTGGGGACTGGAAAGGCATTCCGGAATGAAGAGAGACCTGGTTTGAGGAGGGGGTCTTCTTTCTTTTCCCACCTAGTGAAGGGCATGAATAGAAAGAGAGCCCTCTTTTTCCTCAGGTCTGTTCTACTTCAAAGTGCAAATTCCCATGTCAGTGGATTTGCATTTTGGACTATGAATTTGGATTTTCTTAAAAGTCCACAGCCTATGGCTGATGTCATCTCATGTGTTCTGTTTTGCTCTGGTTTCTTGTTGCCCGTTTGATGCTGCGAAGTATTATGCAGTGCAGGTAAAACGTGTTACACTGTGGGAGTCAGCTGAGTTAATCCCTGTTGGTCCTGCTCATTGGTCACCTTTTAAAACAATGACAGCACTGTATTTAGGGATGTCATGTATCTCATGTTGCTTCATCACTTCAAATATGCTACAAATTTTAGTGTTCACGTGCCAAAGATGCTAAAGACCTTGCCAAAGGATTGGTCAAATGTAGTGATTTTCCAAGCTTTCCTGAGAATCTGGAACACTTTGCTGAGTTTGTGACAAATGCAGGCTCCCAGGGAAACCAAGAGACTCTGCTTTGCTGGTGTAAAATATAGGTTCCTGACAGGACATCTGCACTGGAGCAAGCCCACGTGATTCTAACGCAGAAGGGCCACAGGCCCAACTTGAAGAAACGCTGGTGTCAGGAATTCCAGAAAGCACTGGGCTTTGTTTTCCTTGATGTAATTTTTAGCAACTCGCCACCTAAGGATGTGTTTCCCGCTTTCTACTCTGCATAGTACTAAAACACTGAGTATTTTCTCATCTGTTGCATTACTAATTGAAGCTCAGTATTTCAGGGTATTTTTCAGAGCTTACAGAAATGTTGACGCAAAGCGATTGTTAATTAGCAGAGGCCCATCCACCCCTGATTTGCACTTGTTAATGACTTAAGGGGCTGTCTGCAATGTAGGATCCTCTTTGCTGACTCAGGAACATCCCCATGTCTTAGAACACTGCCTTCGTGGTTAACTGGCCCAGGTTAAATGGCCTTGTAAATAGCTCATCATCCAATCCTCTGAGGGCAAGTAACAATTTATACTGGATGAGAGTGGTCAAGAAACATGATTTCATTAGTTTTATGATGTGTTTACCCCCTCTGGGGAAAGTAAACTGATAAAATTATATGGTAAATTTTTGGTATCAATACATTAATTTCAAACTATTGTACCCGACAAAATTTGGCGTTTTGGCAACATTCTGAAATCATTAGTAAAATTTTACTCCAGCGGGTAAGTGGGCTTCCATTTCATCTTACTGTAACTTCAATTTTATAGTGAAAAAAAGAACAGCATTTAAATACCCTATTTTAGTAATGCTAAAGACATGAAGGCTTTCAAATTCTCTTGTTTATAACAGTAAAGTCATATCCTTCATTCAGCTTAGACATAGTTGGATGATAACAGGTGATTAACCTGAAGGGCTTTTAGATTATTTAATCTTTGGTTGTTACTTTTCAAGCCTAATGATGAAAAAGAAATGTTAAATCACCAAAATAAGATTCAACATTTCATAATGTTTTTATAAGTTTGGTTAACTTAGTTCCGTTGTATATTTTTGGACAGTGTTACACATTAAAGTTTTATAACACTTTGCAGTACACTGATTTAGAAACTTCTAAGATGTAGCAAGAATGAGTTCAAATAGGTGAATTATTATTAAGTATTAAGTCTGAAGTGGGTATAGTTTTGCCTACATCATCCCAGAAAGCCAAAAAGGTTGGCAGTGGGTCGGGTGAAGACCTCCCCAGGAAGATGCTTTTTAATACAGTTCTCAGACAAATTTTGATGTCCCTGTACACTTCAGACACACTTCAGACATGTGCCATCCTCCCATTGGTGTCGCCTGCTC
Source organism: Anoura caudifer (assembly GCA_004027475.1). NCBI lineage: Eukaryota > Metazoa > Chordata > Mammalia > Chiroptera > Phyllostomidae > Anoura > Anoura caudifer. The sequence goes on along the minus strand of PVKU01003062.1, from coordinate 123,683 downwards.
ACCCTGGCCCTGTCTCAAAAGGGGTGACGTGGGGGCGGGCAGGTACACTCCCGATGGGATGTCCTTCTTCCTCTTCCCCCTGCTTGAGAAACATAACTCTGAAACTTACCAGCCGTTACAGCTGTGATAAAACTTGAATGTGTTTGAACGAGGCCATTTAGTCAACTGTATCTCCCTTTATACATTGTAGAGTTTTATTTTCTATCACTCAATTTTTAGAGAGACACGATCCATCTTCTTTGTCAAAGAGATATTTGTCATTGTTGATTAGAATTGGAAATGGGAGTTCAGAAACTTTTGAGTAAAAGTGAGTTAAATATTTGATCAGTTGCAATGTTTTTCAAAGTGCCTTTTTTGTGGAACCCTGCTCATTTGAAAAGTTCTGAGGAAGGGGGATGGAATAGAATGGTATTGTCAGATACATTGGCAAATCACTTCTTTTGGATCTACTGTGTCCCAAATTTGTTTTGACCATGATACCCTTCTTATATGAAACATTACACCCTTCTTACATAAAAGCTAGCATCTGATGTTCTAGTCAATGATCCATAATGGATGAAAAGGCAAAGCCCATTCGCAAACTCAGAGGTGTTCTTTCAGTGTCTGGTTTCCTTAAACTGTGGGAGAAATAAATAAAGTTTATTTATTATAAAGCAGTTGTCCTGTTTCCCACTAGTTTGGTAATATTTCACCACACTGCAAATGTGTTCATTCACCTGAACATGTGTGCATTGCTAAATCGTTCGATGAACATTTATTCGGTGCCTGGTGTATATAGAGCCATCGTTGTCCTAGGAACTGGGGACACATCAGTGAACAAAACCCACACTGTCCCTCTCTCACAGAGTTGATGTTCTTATCAGTCCGTCAGACAAGATAAATTCAGATCATGGTAAGTGCTATAAAAAGAATAAGTCTGTCCTGGCTGGTGTGGCTCAGTGTATTGAGCACCAGCCTACAAACCAAAGAGTCACCGGTTCGATTCCCAGTCAGGGCACATGCCTGGGTTGTGGGCCAGGTCCCCAGTAGGGGGCACTCGAGAAGCAACCACACTCTGATGTTTCTCTCCCTCTTTCTCCTTCCCTTTATCTCTCTCTAAAAATAAATAAATAAAACCTTTAAGACACTTTTTAAAAAAGAAAAGAAATCTGCCCTGGCTGGTATGGCTCAGTGGACTGAGCACCAGACTGTGAACCAAAAGAGTTGCAGGCGAGGTCCTAGATTGGGGGCGTGTGAGGGGGCAACCAATCAATGTTTCTCTCCCTCACTTCCCTCTCTCTCTAAAAAATAATAAATAAAATCTTTCTAAAAAGGAAAAGAAAAGTCTGGGGAAGGAATAGGGAGGGATGGGGTAGGGCAAAGGAGAGTGGATGGCCACTCTGATAAGCTGAAATTCAAGGAAAGGCTTGACGGGTAGAAAGGTGCCAGCTGTGCCAGTGTGGGGGGGAGTGTTTCAGGTCAAGGTGGCAGGAGCTGCAAAGGCTGGTTGGCACGTGTCCTGTGAGAAGGATGGAAAACTGGCTGCTGATTCCTGGCATGTATAACTCCAAAAGGTGTCTGGGTGACTTAACGTTTGAAGAATTCTAGAATTTCTCCAGAATGTTCTTCCTGGAAGATTGCTAAGGGGCTTTCCTATGCCCCTTTGATACTTGTATGAATGCTTGAACCCTGTAGTAATGTACTTCAGACGAAGAGGTGTCACACCCATTCTCTTCATTTAAGCCACAGATTTCTAAAGCTGGCTTAACTTTCACATCCTCTAAGGTACAGAACAAAGGACCTCAAAAATAATTTAATCCAGCCTTTCAAAAATGTATTTGATGTAAAATGCATATTCTCAGGCCCAAATGAACAGACAAAGAATACTCAAGGGTTTAGGGAGAGGGGTTGGAGTTTTAAATTTTTGCCAAAGCCCTAGGTAATTTTTAATCTAAGGGAGATTAGGAAGCACTGATATAGTCCAACCATTCCTTTTCTTTTTTCTTTTTTAAAAACATGGTTTCAGACTTAGAAAACTGTTACAAATAGAACAGAGAATCCCCAGGTACTTTTTACCGTTCCCCCTTTCAATATTTATTTATAATAACCCTTCTCTAATGGAGAAACGCTTCTGCTGTTATCCAGTGTATTTACTTATTTGCCCAATCCTAGAATGCACACAATGTTGTTTTAAAATTACCTATGTCTGAAAAAGCCTACTAATTAGAATTCAATATATGTTTCAAGATCATTCTGCCTTGACCCTGAGGGCATGTAGCAAATAGTCTTCATTACTGGGGTTACTGTTAGCCTCCCTTTCTGTGTATGTTATTCATTTGAAACGTGATTCAGATCATTTGTTTCTTGTATCAATTTTATAGTCCTTCTTCCCCCTCCTCAAGCTTGCTGATTTTATTAATTTGTTTTCTTAGTATATAAAATATTGACTTCCAGTCAGTCATTTTATAAATGTCCTGGGAATGTGAGATGATGTTTCCAAGGCTACTGAGTGAACAGCAGGGCAAAGAACAGAACTCTCTCCCTCAGGGGATGGGTGTGTCCCAGCTCCCACAGTACTCCTGTCTCCATTGTACCACCTCCCCTCCTGGACTTCCACAGGTTCTGGTCATTGGCGTTTATTCGGTTCCTATAGCTATACTTGCTTAGCTAGGTGCTTGGATTAATTAGGGTTTCAAATTTGTGTAGGGTCAATAACTCTTCAAAGATTTGCATAACACCCTTCCAGTCCAGTTTGGCAGTTTCTTATAAATTTAAACTTACATGTACAATACCAGTACTCCCACCCAAGAGAAATGGAAACACATGTCTACAGTAAAGATCTTTGTACCAATAATTATACCAGTTTTATTCATAATCGCCAAAAAGCAGAAACAACCTAAATGTCCATCAAACTAGTTAATGAATAAATTGTCATGCCTTTAAACAATGGAATACTACTCGGCATTAAAAAGGGAACACACTACCAGTACATGCAGCACAGGAATAAACCTCAAAAGCGTTATGCTGAGTTCAAGAAGAAACATTCTGGAAAAGACAAAACTCAAAGGAAGTTGGGAAAGTGTTTGCCAAGGGCTGGGGCAGGGGACTGTAATTGACTCCAAGGGAATTTTTGTGCGATGGGAATATTATCCGTGTGATTGTGGCAGTGGTTACAGGATAGTGTATGTTTGTCAAATATGTAGACAATACAACTAAAAAGGGTGAATTTTACTGTGTGTAAGTTATACCCCAATGAACCTGACTTTTAAAAAAAAGCATCCCCTCTCCTATTCACCCCTGGTCTGGACCTCTAATTCTAAGGGGAAATACAAATCTTTAACTGTTTATGGAAGACCTTTAGTGGGAAAGATTAGGATGTGTTCAGTGTAAGGTGCCTGTGGAAAACCCAGAGAAATGATATAATGAATTGGCATTTTAAGGAAAACTAGTAAGCCAAAGAGCTTGATATGGATAGAAGTGAGAGAGGAAGAGAAAAACAGGCTTGAAAAAAAGCTGGGGGTGATGCAATTTAACTAGGTCCTCCACTGGGGTGGCCTCTAAAGGGATAGACTCATTTATTTCTTCTCAACTCAATGGATTGGCTACATTGTGGGATGCTGGGGGTGCAACAGTGCCATCTAGCGAGACTGTAGGGATAACCTGGAGAGGAGACAGTAATAAACTGATTGTAACCTGGGAAGTGAGCATCAAAGCAAACAGCAGGCACAGTGACTGGAGGAATGCAGGGGACTGTGGATTTAGAGCAGGGAGCCAGCATCCAGATCTGCTGAGAACTGGGGATAAGGAGTCATTATCAGAGGAAGGGAGGAAGGAGAGCTTGACAGCAAAAGGAAGTGGTGTGTGAGCCCAGTGAGTGTCCCCCTGAAGGTCAATGTGGCTGGGGGCGGTGGTGCAGGGATAATTGGTAAGGAAGGAACTTGACTAGGAAGAGCCTTGGAGCCCTCCTGAGGGTCTCCAGCAATGGGGAGTTACTGCAGTGTTACAAGAACAGAAGTGATATGACTGGACCTATGATTTATAGATGATCTGGCCTCAAAGAGGATCCTGGATTGGAAGGTAGCAGCAGAGAAGCCTGTTAGGATAATGCAGCAATCATCCAGATCAGGGATGGTAGTGGCCCAGGGGATGAAGAGAAGTGGAGAGGTTTGGAGACTACAGGTAGAACTCTCAAGATTTGGAATTGAATGTTGGATACAAGGGGAGGCAAAAGTCAAAGATGCTACCTTGGACTCCAGTTTGGGTGAGTGAATAGATGGTGATGGGGAGCAGGCTCAGGGGAAGAGATTAGGGTATGCTGGGTGTGGGCTGGTTGTGGGTCACCCAAGTGGAGAATCCGTAAGGATGTATGAGTCTGGAACTCAGAAGAGCAAATATGAATGGTACATGAAGCCACAGGCGTGGTTGGGAGCACCCAGGGAGAGGGCCCAGCTAGTAACCAGGTAAAAACCCTAAGCCACAACATTAAAGGGAGAAAAAAGAATGCACAAATGAGGCCAAAAAAAAAAAGAGGGGCTAGAAAGCCAGGAGAAAAAAACAAAAGCATAGGAAGAAATGAATGAGAAATATTTTTTAGTGCTATTAAGAGGTCAGGTAAGATAAGGGTGAGGAAGGGTCAATTAGATTTAGCATCAAGGAGGCAGTGTGATCTTGGTGAGAAGAGTTCCAACAGAGAGTTTGAAGTCAAAGCCACACTGCAGAGTAACTAAGAAGTGAGCCAGCAGCCAAGCCCAATTTCTAAATGATACAGATCCCAACCTCTCATCTGACAACAATTAAATTCTAATAGTTCAAGACTTAGACATAAGAACAAAGCAGGAAAAGCACTAAAAATATATATTTTAAAAAATTATATATAATTTATAATAATATATAATTATATTCTTTCAGTGGGTAACACTTTTCCTAGTATGACACAAAACAGAAGACAATAAAGAAAAGACTGATGGCCCCAGGTCACATGGCTCAGCTGTTTGGATGTTGTTCCTCAAACCAGAAGGTTGTTGGTTCAATTCCTGGGTAGGTCACATGCCTGGGCTGCAGGTTTGGTCCCCGCTTGGGATGCATATGGAAGGCAGCCAATCGGTGTTTCTCTCTCACATCGATGTTTCTCTCCCTCTCTTTCTCCCTCTCTTCCCCTCTCTCTAAAATCAAAAATTAAAATTAAAATTAAAAAAGGACTGATAAACTTGGCTATCTTAAGTATTTTTCTAAACTGTCACACAACATAAACTAAACAAAAACCAAAGTATAAACTCTAAAAATGTTTGAATTCGTATTTTGAATGAGGACCAATTTCTTCAATATATGAAGAGCTTTTACAATTCGATAAGAAAAAGGAACAACTCAAGAGAACAAGGAGGCAAAGGAGATGAACACAGTTCATAGAGAAGGAAACAAATGGCTCTTGAATATATAGAGATATGCAACCTCATTCATCATAAGAGATAACAAAATTTAAACTACACTGTGATTTTCTTTTAACCTGTTACATCACTGTGTTGTCTGAGAATTGTGTAGAAACAGCCACTCTCATACATGGCTGATGGGGCTGTATGTTTGGACAACCTTTATAGAGGATAATTTGGCAATATTTGTGAAACATTATGTATGCATATACGGACTCAGCAATTATGCTTCTAGGACTATTATCCTCCAGATTTACTTGCATTGTGTAAAATTATGAATTCCAAGTTTATTCACTGTATGTAATTGCAAAGATCGGAACCATCTTTATGTCAAACAATATGGGCCAAGGATATCACATTATGTCTATTCCTACTGGTGTCTGGTCCCGTAGGAAGCTGAGATAGGACTAGAGTTCCGTGAGAACACAGATGTGGATATATATTTGACGGTCATCAGTTTCGGGGCAGAGGTCGGAATGAGATAGAATCAGCTCATATAGAAAAGAGTGGTTCTGGACGTTGCTCCTCAAGGACAAAGACCAAATTTCATTCATTTCTGTACGCCTATGATCAAATATTTTAAAGAATTCGATAAAACAATGTATATAAATGAAAGAGCTGGAGAACCCAGGGAAGGTGAAGAAGAGAGAGAGAGAAAGCCAAGGTGCGGTGATAACAAAGCTAGTGAGGGCGTCTGAGACTGCGCTGGATATAGCACAAGAATAGGACACTCCAGGGACGGAACGACAGTGCTGACTTCTGAATCAAGCCTGGACGTACTCTTTCATTGGATTTTTCGTGCTCTAGGAAAATAAACGCTCAGTTTCCTCATCAGAAACGGAGGGAATTGTATTTTGTATTTGAGGTCCCGGGTCCAGCACTGTAGCGTAGACACGCAGACTCCCCGCGCCTTTTCCGCGTCGGTCGCCTAGGAGACGAGCACCACTTCCGGCGGAGCAGTCCAATTCTTGGAGGCCTTGCCTTTTTCGTAGGCAGGCGCTGATTGGCCCGTTTGAAATGCGCCGGGCGGTAAGTTCACCTGGACTCGCGGTGGCACCGCCTGTCTTCACTGAGGACAGACCCTTAGCCACCGAGTCTAGGTTGCCGCGGCGCAGCCTTGCGACCCGACGTCCTCACCAGGCCTCCCGGTAGAGCCCGGCGTCCGGCGTGCGCATCCCGGCAGCTGGGAGCTTGCGGCCATGAAGCCCGCGTGAGTACAGGGCGGAGGAGCTTGGCCGCGGTGCTGGGGCGGGCCCCTCTTCACGCCGCCGCCCGCAGCGGGCAGTACAGTCTATCCCGGCCGCGGTCCCCAAAGCGGGAGTCCCCCGACCCCCGAAGCCGGGCTTCCGGCCGTGGCCTCCCGCGGCCCGGAGAGGTCAGCCCCAAGTTGGGGGCGGGGAGGAGGTTAGTGCAGCCACGCTGGTTCTGGTTAGCTGGGTTTCCAGGCCCCTGGCTCGGGGCCGCCTCCGCCAACCCTTTCCTAAGTTTCCTCTTGACTTCCTGGCCGCCCGCGCTCTCAGGCTGCATTTTGCCCAGTTAGTGCGGGGTCTTGTCGCGTGGGTCGAGTTTTGAGCTCCAGGGTTGGGGTTGGTTTAGGTGGTCTCAGGCCCTGGAGAGCCCTGGTAGCCTTGTGCTCTGCATGCTTTTCTTACCCCAGCGCCTTGGTCTGGAGGCTGCGACCTTCTCGCAGTGTAGGCGGGTTACTTTTGTCTCCTCTTCGGCCGCTGAGGTACCCGCCCACATCGCTCTCTTAATCCATTACCTTTTCCGCGCAGAATTCCTTGACCACTACTGGTAAAGAAATAATTATACAAGGAAGAATCGAGTCGACTTTATCATTATTATCATCATCAAATTAGCTACTAGTTTGCAAAAGGCAGCTTGCTTTCTTAAGAAGCCAAATTCAAAGTCTTTTATCTTTTTAAAAGACGTGTAAGTTTAAGTAAACCTACCATAGTATCTTGCACTTAAAACCATAATTTGCCTCCATTTCAATTGGGAAAATGTTGAGAAAATATTTTAATTTATAGTCCAAGCTAACAATTTCATTTTTACTTTTAAATATTCATCCAGACTATAGATAAAGTAGGGATTGAGACGTGCTAGAAAAATGGTGAAATAAACCAAAATATCTTTTTCTGTTGTTCCTATTGATAAAAATTTCAACTGAGGAAGTTTTTACAAATCTTGTTGGGCAGCATCCATTTAGCAACTAGACAGATCTGGGGAGCTGTCCGAAGTGGGAGACTTTTATAGGCAGAAAAGGGCAGGACCAAGCAAAAAGCAGATTGTTTTGGGCATGGACACCTTCCTTTGATGGACCACCAGGGTCTGTGAGGGGGTTTACCTCTGTAGTGCTGACCTAGAAACCCCTTGCTGACTGGCTAAGATACAGTCCTGAGAGAGACTAACACTCTAATTAGGTTAGGTATTAATTCTTGGTTTGGTGATGTAGGCTTAGCACAGGTGACTCCATTTGGGGCCCGCTGTCTCTTTTACACTACTTAAAGGAGCAAGAAATTGCAGTTCAGGGACCACATTTTGTTTTGGGACAAAGGATGATAGGTTTTAAGAATTCAATGATTAGCTGTTCCTTGAAAGTATGGGCAGAAGTCATGGTGAAAGAATTAATTCCTCCATCCGTTTTTATAATTCAAGGAAGTCAATCACTTGTCGGTCTACCTTGGGCCGTGGCTGTCGGTGCGATGTGTGTGTCTTTCCTGATAAGTGTGGTCAGTTATCTGTAGGTTTTTCAAACTTGTGGTGCCTCTGTAAAATAGCTGCTCAAGAAAACATCCAAGCTACTTTAAATATGAAGTAAGTACATTTAGTACCAAAAATGTCTCCTAAACAAAATGTTAATTATTTTTGGATTACGCGTGCCATAAACCCTCTTCCACTAACGCAGTTTAGTCTTACCCATGTTAGTTATTTAGGGTGTAGTGTTTTGGAACTGGCAAGGCATAATTTTTATACCATAGAAAGTTGGTCTCTGTATGAATGATAGGTGAGGTTTTAAATGTTAGTGCTTAACTGAAATGCTTTGTTGTTGGTTTTTTTGTTTTGTTTTGTTTTGTTTTAATCTATGACCAGGAGGACTAAGACACCCAGGAAACCTGTAGTGAAAAAAGGATCCCAAACGAATCTTAAAGACCCAGTTGGGGTAAGGTCTCCCTGTGAACTTACATGTGTATGTTCCTCATTCCTTTTATGTCTCATGCATATACTTGGAATGGATGGAGATGTGAGAATGCAAATGTCAAAGACCATTTAGTTAAAAGAACTGTACTAAGTTGCTTAAGACGGGTTCTAGCTTTGAAATTTTGTTTCTGTGTAAGATTCATTAATCCAGTAAAATGAAGTTTCTGTCAACTATATACTTCTTATAACTGATTAGAATTTGAGAAGTTAGATAATGAAGAATATTCAACTATCCCAGAGAATTCTTTGTACCCTTTAAGATGGGAGGAAACTCTCTACTTGCATGAGCATCGTCTCCTGTCTTCAGGACTGTCGCACACTAGCTGTCGACACACTTCATGAGGAAAGTCCCAAACCCCATGCTCTATGGGGCCAATTTTAAGACTTTGGAATAGAAGAGTTTAATTCAATCTAATGAGTTTTCATAATTGCATGTACTTCACTAGTTTCAGGCATGGAACTTGCCCTTAAAATCAAATGGCAAACAAGAAGGTTGGTTTGCTCTGGAATATTTTAAATTTCTCCTTCACTGGTACCAGAGTATGTCTCTTGGTCTGAGTTGAGGGAACCAGAAGCTTTGGCACATAGTTCTTCCACAACCCTGTCTCTGATTAAGAAAACCACATTTCAGATCTTGCATCTACTTATTGATTATGTATTAAGCTGGCAAATTTTAATTGACACAGTTCTAAAAAATTCTAACAGATTTTCAAATAATTCTCGTGGGGTGATTATGTTACTGATTTTCAAAGAGTTTTAAATTAGTAGTATGGCTTCATTAAATTTGTGCCACCATAGTAGTGAAGAGAAGCAGTGGATTTTATGCTTTTTGTTATCAAAATACTTTGTGTGCATTTAAAATCTTTTCTCATATCTAATATCTGTTTGCATTTGATAATCTTGGGTAGCAGATTTTGATTTTCATAGCTCTAAGTTTATATTGATCTCTTAAATTAAGACACCAAATGTTCATTGAATGAATGAATAGGAAGCTTAAATGGAAAGTCAGGTAAAGAGTCAACCTTTGTTCTTTAAGCACTTTCCTGTATTTTCAGGTATACTGCAGGGTGCGCCCACTGAGCTTTCCTGATCAAGAGTGTTGCATAGAAGTGATCAATAACACAGCCGTTCAGCTTCATACTCCTGAGGGCTACAGACTCAACCGAAATGGAGACTATAAGGAGGTATTCCTTATTTCCCTATTGAAACCAAGCTATTTTTACTCGATATGTTCTTTCCTGAATGGCTTTTCCATTTTTTAAATTTAACAAAATTCATGTTCCCACTTTCTTGAAAGACTTATCTACTTCACTGTAACTACCATACAGACACACTTTTACAGACACAATTTTGGTATACTGAAGTTAGAAGATTGCTTTTTAGATCATTTCTTGTATGAGGTGTTTATTGCTTCTTAAGGGATGTATTAGGGATAGTTTAATGTGGAATGGTAAGTGGTCGTGGCTAGGAAGTTTTATATGTGTAAACAAAATTTCATGGGTGGAGATTCAAATAACATTTAACAGGCATTGTATACTTGTATCTTACACCTCTTATGAGGTGTTTTTATTTTTAGTAAAATGTTGAACAAAATGAGTTCAATTCAGTTCAACAGACATGTGCTAAGCTGGAGAGTGGAAGGAGATTTTTAAAAATAAGTGAGACACAGTCCTTGTCTTTACAGAGTTTACAGCTAGTTGGGGGGGGGGCACAGATGGTAAACATATAACCCTCAAAAAGATGAGACAGAACGCTTGGTGTGCTAGAAGAGATGACTGGGAATGCAGGTGAAAGGATCGATTCAGGCTATGGTTCTACTTTCAAGTTGCCATCCACTCCTGTGTGTGCATTGCTCCAGCGAAATTGCTCCTCAAGAGCCCATCGGCAGCCTCTTTACTGCTAAATTCAATGGACACCTCTTTGTCCTCGTTATAATCTGTTTATCAGGAGCACCCTCCTACCCGAGACACTCATGTCCCCCCTACAGCCTTCCATCTTCAGTCTCTCTGGGCCACTCTTTGCAGACTCCTCCTTTTCCAACCCCAATCCACGTGGCTGGACTATACCCAGGGCTCCCTTCTCTATCTATACTTTTCTGTGTCTTTAAATGTTGACTATATGGTTATAATTCTGAAATTTTTACTTCTAGCTTAAACCTTTTTCTAGCTATAAACTTGAACATCTACTGCTTGGATGTCACACAGGCATCTCAAATTTTACATGTCCATGAGAACTTTTGATTTTTTTTCCTCTCCAAATCACTTCCTCCATTATATTCTCAATAAATGCTGCCACCTTCTGCTTACTTGCTCAAGCTGGAAACCTCGTTCCTACCTTTCTCTGGTTCCCTTCATATCCTGCTCAACAGTAGGCACTACCACTTCTACTCCAATGTATATCTTGAACTTGTCCTTTGCCAGGTTTCTGTCTCCATTGCCACCATCCTTGTATGCACCCTGTTATTAATCATGGAGACTAGTGCTTCTCACACTGGTGAAAGAACAGCTTTTTTTTTTTTTTTTTTTAAATGAATTGTGACTGATACATTTATGTAGCTTTGCCACTTGGAACTAAGACAGCAGAGAACCTGTCTATCTGTTTAGTGAGATAAACCTATTGATCACATCTTGGGAGCTTGCAGCCATACCAAATGGCTGCAAAAGTTGCTAACCATTTCTTCTCCATTTCTGCAATTCTCTTCTGCTAGACTGGAAACTAACAGTTCTCAGAGTGGCACCGGTTCGCTGACCTTATCTGAGTAGCACCAACAAGGCTGTACTGAAGCCTAACTGGACTGCCTGCTTCCACTCCGAATCTTCTCTAATCCAGTTTTCTACAGAGTAGCCAGAGTGACCTTTTAAAGCATAAATCAGATCTCACCATTCCTACGATTAAAACTTCCAGGGAGTAAAGTTTTAAACAGGCATGATCCTGAATAATCTGCCTCCTGTCAGTCTGGCCACCTCATCTCTTAGCATTCCTCCAATCCTGGATTCCTCAGATACACCAAAATTCTGCCTCGGCACTGCTCTGTTGACCTTGGTTTTCCCTGAGCTGTTATCATGGATAACTCCTCATCCTGTTTCACTCTAAATATTACCTCTTCTGAGAGTGTGTCCAGACTCTACCCATCAGAAGTAGCACCCCGCCCTCCTCACCTGATCTGCACTCTGTGTACTGCCCTGATTCCACTTACCCCACTCTGTAGATGCATCGTCTTGTTTATCGTCTCTTTCCCCTGCTGTAAAGTACGCCTCAGGGGATGTTGCACCTTCTCCTTCCTGTTTGCCAAACAATAAATATGGATTAAGCATGAATGAACAGTCCAGGAAAGCTTCATGGAGGAATAGGCCTTTGAGGATGTAAAATAGTTGAAAACTGACTTACTGAATTTTACTCATTGGAGTTGAATGTATGTGTGAATAGTATGAAAACTTTGGTGGAGATTAACGTTGAATAATGGAAAGACTGTTCGACTGGAAACGGCTTTGATAATAATTAGCGCCATAGGCTTAGGGCATGTTCCTCTTTTGGACCTCACTTTTCTTCGCCTGGAAAGGAGGGGTTTGTCCTTGAGGATTTGGAGGTCATCTGACTAACCTGTCAGCACTGACCTGTATGTATTCTTCCTTCCTCCCTCCCCTTTTCTTTCTTTTCCTTCCTTCCTTCCTTCCTTCCTTCTTTCCTTCCTTCCTTCCTACCTTCCTTCCTGAAAAATAATTATTTTATTTCATTTAAAATGGCAGAACTTAAGGGTTTTCATAACACATGTGTACGAAAACCCCACGCTATGTTATGCCATTATGGGAAGTTTGTAAAATGTTTTTTCTTCTCATGGACATATGAGCTCTGTTTGCACCCTCAGCCTGGGCCAAATTATAATCTTTATTAAAAAACAAACAAAAACAACTCTGATAGTTCTTTTTATGAATTCTAGAGCTGTTTCATAGGAATGGAGTAAAAACTTCCACAAGGTGAGGGTCAGCCTAGAAGAAGTAGGTGTGTGATCTTTAACAAGTTATAAAATGACCATAATAACTAACAGTACCTACAGCAGAGGTTGTGAGAATGAAATGGTTCACTGCCATGCCAAGGTGGTGCTTGGGACACGGTCTGTGCTCAGTGTCAGCTGCTGCTGTCGTTATAGTTGAGTACTAATCTATATATGTCTCCTGGGGGACAAAACTGCTATCTTAAAAACACAAGGGTCATATTGATATCTTTGCAGGTTCAATTTAAGGTAAAGGGTGTAAAACAGGAAAATGGGAGCCACTTGACAAAGGCTATAATCCACAATAAATTCTAATGAGTACTCACGTACCAAATAACTCAGTACTAGCATTCATGAAGTAACAAGAAATTCAGGAAACCTGCAGAAACAACTGTAGTATCTACAATCCAATAAAACTAGAAAATAACAAAAATAGAAATAATAGAACTCTGGCCCTGGACAATTAGGACATTTTAATTTACATAATTTATACCCCAATCTCAATCTGATTTTCCAAATAGAAGTTTGGTAATATTTTTGGTGATATAGTTATACTTTATAATAATCATATTTTGAAAGATTTGATCATTGATGTGTTATTGCTTTTTAAAGGTCATGGTTTATTTAAAATTTATTTTACAAAAGAACTCAGATTCTGAGTTTATATTTACAGTTCATTGCCATTTTTTTAAAAAAGTACATCAAATCACTTAGCTTTATGCTGCTATGCTTTTTTTTTTTTTAAGAGTTTATTTATTTATTTTTAGAAAGAGGGGAAGAAAGAGAGAATGAGAGGGGGAGAAACATCAGTGTGTGATTGCCTCTTGCATGCCTCAGGGACCTGGCCTGCAACCCAGGCATGTGCCCTGACCAAGAATTGAACCAGCAGCCTCTTTGTTTGCAGGCCTTGATTCAATCCACCAAGCCAAACCAGCCAGGGCACTGCTATGTCTGTTTAAATGACACCTTTATTTAAAAAAGCAGAAAGCTATAAAATGAGGTAACACATGAGAATTTTCACGAGTCTGTGACTAAATCATAATACCTTTTGATCTTCCTTGTCATTTAATTAAAACAAATTTAGCCTTAGTCTATGAAGGATTAGTGGGCTTAAGGTTTTTCTACTTCTCTCCAGTAGTTATAACTGGAAATAGGTAACATTTATAATTGGTATAATGAGGTAGGTCATGACTTCTTTACGGGTTCCAAGTTCAAAGGCCATTAGTGCTTTTTCTTTGTGCATATAGGTATTAAATGTTCATAAAGAAACATCTGGGTAAGTTTAAACAGATGTATTTCTAGCCTGATATGGTAGAATCCATTTATGCACTTTTTTTTTTCTTTCTCCACAGATTCAGTATTCGTTTAAACGAGTGTTTGGTCCTCATACCACTCAGAAGGAGCTCTTTGATGTTGTGGCTAATCCCTTGGTAGATGACCTCATTCATGGCAAAAATGGTATGATTCTTGGAGTTTTGTTGAATTTTCCTTTTTTCTCCCTCTCTGATAAAACTTTTTGGTTCTTATATATTTGGTTTATGTTTGGCCTTCAATTCAGATTTGTTGTGGTGTTGTTAAACCTTTATTGAGATGGTTAATTTTAAGTGTTTTCTAATATAATGAATAAATGCTACAAGTGGAGGACTTTTAAGAATGACCTAGTGTGACTTGCTGTGTCACAGGTCTCCTTTTTACATACGGCGTGACAGGAAGTGGGAAAACTCACACCATGACTGGTTCTCTCGGGGAAGGAGGGCTGCTACCTCGTTGTTTGGACATGATCTTTAACAGTATAGGGTCATTTCAAGCTAAACGATATGTAAGTATAACTCTTCTGTGTTGTGACTATTTCACTTGACATAGGGACCAGTATACTTGTGGATATAGTAGTATTAAGAGAGAACTAATTGGATACATTTTAAAACCTTAAATATGTTTAACTAAGTGCTTCTCAGTTCTCAAATATGTTTCTTACTTAAGTCAAATTCTCAAAATCATGGTCTGACTTTCGCCCCTACTTCAGGTTTTTAAATCTAATGATAGGAATAGCATGGATATACAGTGTGAAGTGGATGCCTTATTAGAACGGCAGAGAAGAGAGGCCATGCCCAATCCAAAGACCCCTTCTGGCAAGTAAGTAACTGCATTTGGACGCAACGCTGGCCTAAGGGGAGCCCTGTCCGATGGGTTCGTCCGGCACAGGGATTGGTGAGCACGGAGTGGAGAAGATGGTCTGACAGTTGGCTTTAGTGAGCTGTAAGATGAGGGGTGTTCTTAAGTAACTTTATGTGCTCAGGTATTCTCTTTGTTTATCAGAACTCTGCCTTTGATTACTACTTGAGAGAAGGCGCCACTCGGGGTGGGAGAGGGTGTAGAAGCCTGGGCTGTGTGTCTGGGAGGACGTGGGGGAATTGCTGGCTGACTGCGTGTGAGTGACGTTGCTTTCTGCTTTTCTGCTGGTACGGCAGGTCCTTTATATCTTTTAGTTTCCTCTTGCGATCATTTACTTTTGATACTAATTCACAATGTAGAAGATCACTTTTTGGGTTTTTTCCCCCTTTTTCAGACGACATATAGATCCAGAGTTTGCAGATATGATAAATGTACAAGAATTTTGCAAAGCAGAGGAGGTTGATGAAGATAGCGTCTATGGTGTATTTGTCTCTTATATTGAAATATATAATAATTACATATATGATCTACTGGAAGAAGTGCCATTTGATCCCATAAAGCCTAAGTAAGTAGTAAAAAGAACCCTTTCTTAGCTGTTAAATCTTGAGGAAGTCACTTCACCTCAGTGAGCCTTAGTTTCCTTAGTTACAAGTAGGGAGAATGCTTATTTTTGTTTTCAGAATTGAATATAATTTGTGTATCATGCATATAGTTCTCAATGAGTCATTTTATTATTAACTAGGTGCGCAGGTGTATTAGGGACCCAGCGGAAGAAAGACCTGACATTATTTTTTGAAAACTTGTCTCTGAGCTATATTTCAAGGACCTTAATTGGATAAAGAAGTGTCCCTATAGATGTGCCCTGGGGCTACCTTTCAAGAACCTAAGGCTGAGTTTTGGGAGTTTGTAGCCATTTTAACATCTGTCTTGGTGATCTCTACAGAATGGAGCCTAAAGCTGTTGTCTGTATAGCTAAAACTCACAGACCTTCCCTCATTGATTAGATTAATCTGAAGTGACATCTCTGTTGTCATTCTGCCAGAGTTAGACTACTCCCTAGATTTCCTTGAGTCTTGCCCTGCTAAGACAGAAGAGCAATTATCACCTGGCATCACAAACAATAAATCTGCTTTTGTGCGGGAGCTAACTCTGGAATCTCATATCTAACATTAATATCTCATTTCTGAGTTGACAGTTTTGTTCTTAAGCTAAATGCTTATCTTCAGTGCCCTCTTCATTAGAGCCTCTTGTGGCATAAATAATTTGAAGACTTACGTCTTACAAACAACTTCCGTGTGTATGTCTAATCTGACATTATTGGAGAAAGAATTGGATTTAGGAAACCATTAGACTGAGGACAGGCATCAGTATATCCACTCTTATTTATATTAAACAGTGTATAGACTAATTATTTTCCATTTACTTCAAAGTATCAGTTCTGCATACCCATATCCTTATTTGTGATGTCATTCATTGCTACCAATCAGTTTCATGTCTGCACACGTGCCAAGTTTCTGTTTGGTTTGTTCTAAATG
Source organism: Anoura caudifer (assembly GCA_004027475.1). Taxonomy (NCBI): domain Eukaryota; kingdom Metazoa; phylum Chordata; class Mammalia; order Chiroptera; family Phyllostomidae; genus Anoura; species Anoura caudifer. The sequence goes on along the minus strand of PVKU01003062.1, from coordinate 107,379 downwards.
AGATTATTTTCGAAGGACCCTACTGTCTTGGTTTTGTTTAGTTTCACAAAAGGGCTGACATATACGACTTGTAAGCCTTATAACCTTTCTGGTAACTCCTTGAGTGAACTCACAAGATGCTTATTTGGCACTGAGTTCAGATTTAATGTTAGGGTGGTATATAACCTGCTTTTTTGAGCTCATTAATGTTGGCTGGCTTTTTTTAAATACAATTAAGAAATAGCACGTTGGAGGGTGTTAAGATCTGACTCATCGTGACTGTCACAACCGTGCACTGAACGTGCTGCTGTGAGATGATGGCCGCTGTAGAAACAGTACCTTGTAACCTATGCCTTGTTCCTTCGGTAGGTGGAACAGCTGCAGCACGCCCATGAGGAACGCAGACTTTGTGTATGTGATTGTGTTGGCTCTTTTCTTAAGGAGAAGGGGGCAGTCCTGCTAGTTTTTGGCATCTGTGGCATGTTTGCATGTAGGTAGTTTTTCATTGGCAGTGGGCTCTTTGCTACCTATAAGCCCTTCCTTGCTTCCTGAAAAAGCTGCCATTTGTTGGATCATGGTGTCTGGTAAATGTTTCTATCCCCACGGTTCCTAAGATGAGGCCAAACAGGCAGCACCCTTTCCCATCCTTATCTCACTGTCTTACATCCTTACCTTACAAGACTAAAACTTGACTAGCCACTTTGGAAGGATTGCCACTCCTCGTGTACACCAACTCTTTCTGAATTTGTGCTTCTGACCCTGAGGTCAGAAGCAGCGCTCTGTGTCTTTTAAAAGTAGGACAGTGCTAGATTTCAATGCTAAACTTGTGCATGCGATGTTGCTGTAACACTACTTGATATCTCATTGTTTAGTGAGTGTTGTTTCGTGTGCTTTGTTAGAACAAAATAGAGCAAAAATTTTAAAGCAAGATACGTTCTTGTAACTAATCTTGACTATGTATCCTTAGAGTTATCTGTTTAATATTTTTGTGGGTTCTTGCTTGGGCTCATTGTCATAACAATGGATGTCTTGTTGCCTGGCATTTTAGTCCTAGTCTTAAACTGAGACAGTAATAACTCATAATTTAGGAAACTTACATTGTTTTCTTTCCCATAGACCTCCACAATCTAAAGTGCTTCGTGAAGATAAGAATCATAACATGTATGTTGCAGGATGTACAGAAGTGGAAGTGAAATCTATTGAGGAGGCTTTTGATGTTTTCTGGAGAGGTTAGCATTAAAATTAGAAAAACTGTAAAACCATAAATATGTTTGACCAAGCAGTGCTTTTCAGTTTAGTAGAAAGCATGTATAATGAAATGGCTGAGTTCAGTTTTAAGCAATGATTTTTTTTTTTTCGGTTACTATAGGCCAGAAGAAGAGACGTATTGCTAACACACATTTGAATCGTGAGTCCAGCCGTTCCCACAGCGTGTTCAACATTAAGTTAGTTCAAGCTCCACTGGATGCAACTGGAGACAATGTCTTACAGGTAAGTTGTAGTGTGTGGAGCTTTTATTTTTCTAACTGAATCCTGAATTTTTGGAATTAAATCAGGGAGGTTTCATTGCAACAAAGATTTCTTTAGAATACCAATTTTCAACTGGTGTGGTGCAAGAATTTTTAGAACATGCAATAACTGAGCAGTCAAGGGCACTGACTTCTTTTCCCTTAGACTGTCAAATAAAAAATGACACCAGCCAACACAACAGTAGCCATCCAGTGTGAAAGTATCAAAATTATACCTATTTTTTTGTCAGATTGGCAAAAAAAAATTTTTGGTGTGCCACAGAATTTTAGTAATTAGTTTGTGTGCTATGAGATGAAATATGTTGGAAATCACTGCCCTAGAATTAATAATACATGTAGAGGATGGCTTTAGTTGTTCATTAGACATGTAGTTCTGGGAAACTGGCTACTGAATTTTAGAACCTGGATTTTTGCTGTGAAAAGGGTTTACAAATCTTCATAAATCTCTTTAATAGAGGTAGAATAAGAAAAATGTGTAATTTATTGTTTTATCTCTGAAGGCTCGTTTTGAATGTGGAAATTCAGTTAATGGTTTTAAAATGTCAGCAATGAACTTGCCGGGGCAGGTACAGGTTAGGAGGTGGCCAATTCTAAATTGTTCTCTTGGCTGATAGGCCAGCAGTGCCCCTCCGTCCCCGACCCCACACCAGTCTGCTCACTGTTTATTGTGGGGCCTGTCACATTAAAAGACTGACATCAATTAGGAACCACATTTGAGCCCAAATATAAATGATTTAATAACTTTATTAAAGTATAATTCCATTCAAAATGTATTATGACACTGGTATCATGAAGGTTTCCAGATGGCAGGTGGAGACGGTACAGCATGGTACTCAAGTCCTCCAGGATTCGAACTCTGATACCTATTAATTTCCTGGCTATCTGACCTGACTAATGAACTCCTCAGGATGTTGACAGGATTAAAGGAGGTGGTACATGGAAAGTTCTTAGTCCCGTGTTTGGCTTACAGTCAGCACTTGGTAAATGTTAGCTAGAAAATGCCTTAAGTCCCTTCCTCCCCAGCCATCTTGGCCGCTGCTCTTAGCTGGGGCCTCCTGCTTCTAAGGCAGGAAGGTGGTGGCCGCAGAGAAGACGAAAAGGTCGCTGGAGTCGATCAGCTGCAGGCGGCAGCCAGCGCTGAGGAGATGGAAACAGTGCGGTGCCGCGTCGGCCACGGCCGGTGTCATCACTACAGGGCGTGCACGCTGGGCTCATCAATGTGGGTGATGCTGGTGCCATTAGAAGTGTATCGGAACAGACTGGTCAGAAGTAATTCATGCAAAGAGCTTGGCTTAAAAATAGGAAGGAAGGAAGGGGAAGGGAAAATGCTTATAAGCCAAGCTTCCATATACACTTAATTTCCTTTGAATCACATCTAACATTACAATATCAGTTATATACCTCTTGACTTTTGTTTCTCATAAAAATTATTAGGATACTATGAAATTATTAGATTGTAAAATTATTAAATATTTGATTATAGTACATTTTAGAATAGCCTTGTCCTACACTCACTATTTAGCAGATATTTTTGGAGCTCCTGCTGAGTGCTAGGCACTATGCAAGGTGCTAGGGATAAAGTCCTTGATAGGCAAGGTCTCTGCACTCAATGGAACTTCCAGCAAAATGCAGAAGACCAGATAATGGGCAGGTGATTATTAATATTTTGAGTATCTTTATCATATGCTTTTAGCAAACTTTTCACCTAAAACTTGTATCCTTTGTCCCTACCAGTACATTTTGTATTGTGCAGATATTATATCCATTATACAATGATTTGTTAATTTGAATATATTTAAAGAACATTGTAAACTAGTTATAACTCGTGTCGTATTATTGGCATTGTGATCTTCACTTCAGGAGAAAGAACAGATCACTATAAGCCAGTTGTCCCTGGTAGATCTTGCCGGAAGTGAAAGAACTAACCGGACAAAAGCGGAAGGAAACAGATTACGTGAAGCTGGTAAGTAAAGCATAGTACTTATCTGTTGCTACAGCTTTTAAGAGCTTGCAGTGCTAGTTTATCGTCTGCTTACTGATAGAAAGTTTAAGCATAATTGTCTTCAATTTCATAATTTACAGGCTGAGTTCAGTAGTTAGTGCTATTCCTTTAGTTATGCTGGTTTGGTATCTATTTCAATACGCTGATTTTTTCAAGAGCAGGGAAAAGTAAAATAAGTAAAAATTATATTCATATTGAAAGGATCTACTCTTATCTATTACTGGTATTGTCAGTACTGGGTCCTTAAAAATGAAGTTATTTAACAGTTACTCCAGCATTCATATTAGTAAAAATTGGCATCTGGAGGTAGGAAAAATTTTTGAACACAAAACCCGATTGAAAGGAGATCTGTGATTTGTTTTTTAATTTAATCTTTCATTTTGTGTAGCTGTTCAAGTTATTTTTTATGTTAATAACATTTATGGAGTACCTACTGTGTGCCAGGAATTAACTCAGATATAAAGGATGGAGCCCTACTCCAGGGAGCCCAGCCTAGTACAGGAGGGGGGCAGATGCTGAGACTGTTTCAGTGGCTGATGGAAGTAAGCACAAGGTGCTGTGGGAGTCCAGAGAACTGCCTCATCCAACCTGAGGAGGGGTGGGGAGGGGGACTGGAGGGAGAATTCGTGGGGTGGACACTAAATGGAGTAGTGAGCTCCAGGAAGAAGGGTGGGGTTAAAGGCATCATCCCTGGCAGCCACTTGTAAGCAGACCAGTCCTGAGAGAATGTGGCAGGGTCAAGGCAGCTGAAGTGGAAGATGTGGGTGGTAAACTATGACCAAGAGGCAGGAGAGCAAGGTCATGAAGGCCCTTGTCTATCATTAAAATGCCTGAATTTTATCTTGAGGGAATAATGATGGCTACCAATTATTAAGGGACTATTGTGTTTATAGTTTACACTATACATGGGCTTGATTTCTCTTTTTTATTGACTTTTTTTTTTTGAGAGAGAGATACACATCAATTTGTTGTTCCACATATTTATGCATTTATTGGTTGATTTTGTACCTGCCCTGACCAGGAACTGAACCCACAACCTTAGTGTATCAGGATGACACTTTAACCGATTAAGCTGTCTGACCAGGGCATGGGCTTGATTTCTTGATTCTGACTTTTCGGGATTGTATCATACCCATTTTTCAGATGAAGAAAGGGATTAGAAGTCATTTTCGCAAGGTTGAACTCTCAAAACATGTGTCTTTCTACCATTATACACCCTCCCCATAAAGTCGACAAAGGATTGGTCTTTTAGAAAGATCATTTTCTCAGTATAGAGAATTAATTTACCAGGGGCAAGTCTAGAGATGAAAAGCAGTTAGGAGCCTTTTACTAGTATGACTGGGAGGCAAAAATCAGGCAAAACTGAGAGCTAGTTAGGAGGTAGGTCCACTTGGATGTGGAGAGTAAGGAAGAGGAGGAAGATCTTGACCCAGGAGAAGCAGTGTGAGGTGCAGGTGTGGGTGGTTACTGAATTTTGTATTGGGTATGCTCAGAGTTTTCAAGTGGAAGTGCCTAGTAATTCAATGCAGAGGTACATGGATTTGGAAGGTGAGAGATTTGACTTGATTGAGGTTTATAAGTTTAAGTTTTGCCAAAAGAGATGATAGAGGCAATGGGGGAGGTAAGATTTTTCGGGAAGAACAGATAGGAACAAGCTGAGGGCAGAGCCTTGAACAAGTCCTCGATGATTAATTTAGAGAGCCTGGGAAGGAGCAAGACGGTGACTTAAAGGATTATGAAATGACTAAAAACAACATACACACAGACACACACGCTATGTATGTGTATGCAGTAGCCCCCCCCCCCCCCGCCCTTATCTGCCGTTTGTTTTCCATGGTTTCAGTTACTTGCGGTCACCTGTGGTCTGAAAATATTAAGTGGAAAATTCTATAAATACTTCGTAACTTATAACTTTGCACCACTCTGAGTGGCATGAAATCTTACACTATCCCATCCGTGACCTGTCCACGTTGTATATGCTGTCCACCCGTTAGTCACTTAGTGGCCACCTCAGTTATAAGATCAGCTGTCCTGGTATCATGGTGCTTTGTTCAAGAAGCCCTTACTTTACTTAATGCCACATTCACATAATTTTTATCACAGTATATTTTATTATTGTTATTAATTTCTTACTATGCGTAATTTATAAATTAAGCTTTGCCATAGATACATATGTGCAGGAAAAACAGTATATACAGGGTTTGGTACTGTCCATGGTATCAGACATCTCCTGGGGACCTTGGAACACACCCCTCATGGATGAGGGGGGAATATGGTATGAGAAGGTAGGGAATCTGGAATTCACATCACAAGAGGAAGGATTCACCTTGATGGGAAAGGAGGTGTGGTTGGATTGGGAAGGAAGTAGGAACCTGAGGGTTTTGATTATTAGGGTGGGGAAACAGAAAGGTCCGTCATTGTTCATATGGATGAGGACAGGTGTGAGAAGGTAGGAATGAGGACTAGAAGAAGATTGTGGTTGGGGCATGTGACAGCCTCAAGGTTCCAGAGATGGTGCAGTTCTGGTGATGTGGTTCAGGCTTTGGCCGTGTGTGCAGCTGCACTGGTAAGGAAACAGGTTTGCTGGAACAGACGTCAGGGCCTCTGACAGCACGTTAGAGTGACCCTTCTCATGAATACTGAAGTGGCCCAAGAGCTGGCAGGTAGGAGGAACATTCGAAGGCAGCAGCAAGGAATTAGGAAAATGTTGCTGGCCACCCTCTATTCACCATCCTTGTATAATGTCAGGCCTTAGAAAACAAGCAGCTTTTACTCAGAAAGACCCCAGGGCTACAGAGGGAAGCATTACCCTTATGGGAAAATAAAGGTGAGGTTGAAGGGCCTTGTGCCGTGGTGCAGGGAGAAGCCTGTGGACCATTCCCAGAATGTATTTGAGTGTATGACATAAAATACATAGGATTATAAAGGAAACCAATTAGATTGAGATATATTTTTTAAAGTATTCTTGTAACATTTGATATACAGTAATTTATGTGCTGCTTTATTAATGCCTTAAACAGAAACCCACCAGCAGATCTAATACAACATAATTTCAAAGTAGCAGTGAATATAAATGTCTTGAGATTAGCAATAAACTGCTATAGTGCTATAAAAACAAAGATGCAATTTATTTCCCATCCAAGTATGCAGACTCGCTGAAGAGAACCCATGGACATAGACACCTGGCCTCTAGGGAGAGTGTTCAATGGATCGTTCTATGAGAGGTTTGAGGGGTTAGGGAACTCCATGAACAAAGATGCGTTCCTGAGAGCACAGTGGAAGAAGAAAGGACGTTAGGAATTGGGGTCAAGGAAGATAAATCATCAGTCATGGAATATAATGGGGGTACAGGTGAGCCATGCGTTTTGAGAGCCATGCGTCAAGGATGAAAGCATGGTGGAGTTAGTCAACCTCAATCAAAGTTCCAAAATGAACACATTCTTACGTACTTTTGGGGTCTACACAGGTGAGATCTCCTGCATTATTGGATGCTTGATTAATCTGCCGGACTTGCCTTGCTTCAGAAATCCAAACAAGAGTGGTGATAAGTAACAAGTATGCCACCTAAGAAATACTTGTTACTTTAGATGGAAAGGGGACCAGTGTTAGCTGGATCCTCAGACACTGCCTGCTAGAAACAGGAGCCTCTCGGTGCAGGAGAGATGTCTGTTGATGGAGCCAACTTGTAGCCTGAAATGATCATGCTTCAGAGATAATATTTTATATGAGGATATTAAACACCTACGTCTAATACACTCTTTCACAGAATTTAAGATTTGAAAGAAACTTAGTGGGTCATGACATGTAATGCTGCATTTAGTGGAGAGTCTTTTTGACAGAATCCCTGAAGGATGGTATTTAACCTCTCCTGACACAATGTCATTAAAATACTTCGGAAATACTGCCAGACACTGAATGGACAGCTCTTTAACCTGAGGCACTAAAATCTGTTATTTCCCTCTAACAGTTCAGTGCAGCAGGGATTTTATAGACAAACAGACCACACTCTACCTACTCTTGTTTTCAGATGTCTTCTATGTATATTTTTCTGTCAGGTAACATTAACCAGTCACTAATGACACTAAGAACATGTATGGAAGTCCTGCGAGAGAACCAAATGTATGGAACCAACAAGGTAAGCAACAGTATCCCATTTGTATAGTTTTATTTGTCTGCCTTTTTTTGCCTTGGGTATTTATTTGGATTTGAATGTCTTTCTAGATGGTTCCATATCGAGATTCAAAATTAACCCACCTGTTCAAGAACTACTTTGATGGAGAAGGAAAAGTACGCATGATTGTGTGTGTGAATCCAAAGGCAGAAGATTATGAAGAAAGCTTGGTAATTTTAATGTATTTATTCTGTATAGTCTCAGAGTTTCTGCAGAGAACACAATTACATTGGTATGAAGAATGACATTTTGAATACTTTAAAAATTGATGCAGCACCATCGGTTATAGAAATTAGCCACTTAATATTGTTTCATTCAGTAATTTGTGAGGAATTGGATATATTTATTTGTAAAAACACACACACAGAACAACTCCCTTTGTTTTGTATCTTAGCAAGTCATGAGATTTGCAGAAGTGACCCAAGAAGTTGAAGTAGCAAGACCAGCAGACAAGGCAATATGTGGCTTAACATCTGGACGGCGCTACAGGAACCACGCTCGGGCCGGTCCGGTTGGAGATGGTATGGTTTGGGACTGGATCGTTTGCCCACGGAGTAGACTGTCTCTGTTGTTTCACATAGGAGAACTGTTTAAGTCCCTTCCCCTCAAGAACCAAGTGCAGAAAGATATCCGAACCAATGTATAAATGATATTTCTTTTGTTATATATCATAACTCATTTTTTTAACTTTGCCTTTTTTCACAGCTAATTTTTAAAAACATTTTATTTTTAGAGAGGGGAAGGGAGGGGAAAAAAAGAGGGAGAAAAACATCAATTGGTTACCTCTCATATGTGCCCTGACCAGGGATTGAACCCACAACCCAGGCATGGGCCTTGATAGGGATTAGAGTGGGTGACCTTACGCTTTGCGGAACGACACCCGACCTGTTGAGCCACACCAGCCAGGGCACAGCTAATTTTTAAAGAAATGTGATTGTGACAGCTCACGAAAGCACACGGTTAATTGGACTGGGGCTCTAATCACAGTGTTAAACTTGTTTAAATAAGCTCTTTCTCTCCTAAGTAACTTTTTATAATTTTTTATAATTCAATACAGACCTGCTGGTTACAGAAGTGGTTTTACAGAGTTTTCCACCTTTGCCATCCTGCGAAATTTTGGACATCAATGATGAGCAGACTCTCCCTAGGCTTATTGAAGCATTAGAGAAGCGCCATCAGCTACGACAGATGATGATTGATGAGTTTAACAAACAATGTAAGGACATTTTAACTCCAGGAATTTGCAACAAATCTGAGTTCTGTGGTGGGATGGACCCTTAAGGAAGGGTATTTTGTCTCTGCTCTTTGTAAGTGCTTGAGGCATTGTTTCAAGAGTCTGACAGGAACTTTCCCACAGCTTGTTTTTCTTAAATTAACCGTGATGTACACAAGGAATCATAGCTACTTTGTCATTCCTACTAGGTAATTATTTGCAAGGCATTTCACATATATTATATCTTAATAACAGTACCTTTCAGCAAATTATTCAATCCTCTATTTCTTAGTTTCCCTGTCAGCAAAATGGGTGGGAAAATTGTAATTGTTCCTACCTCCAAGGGTAATGTCTTGAGATAATGTATGAGAATCCTGTGGAAGAGTGAACAGCCTGGTACATAGTTAGTGCTCAGTGAATGTATCTGCTGTGTTGAGCATCATCATCAATTCATTTTAATCTTCACAAGAAAAGGTGTGAGATAAGTGGTATTTAAATTCCCATTTTGAAATGAGGAAATGTGCTTGGAAAAATAACTTGCCCAAGCACATATCTAGAAAGTGGTACACTAGGGATTCAACTTGGATCTAACTATTCCTGGAATGACTCTCCTGTTATTTTTGTCTTTGCATTTGTTCTGAAGCAAATTATTTACCCTAAGTGCTGGGAAGGGAATGCCATACTGCAAAATGAAAGACTATAGTATTGGCTAATAAAAGTTTATTGCGTTGGCTATTTTGGATTTGAGGTAAACAAAAACCTGCATGCTTTTGTTTCAGCTGTTACTTTTAAAGCAATGTTGCAAGAATTTGACAGTGGTGCTTTAAATAAAGAAAATTACATTCAAGGAAAACTAAATGAAAAAGAAAAGGTGATCTCAGGACAGAAATTGGAAATTGAACGACTGGAGAAAAAAAACAAAACTTTAGAATATAAGGTTGGTTTTGGCATTATTACAATGGCTATTCACTACTGTCCTCTGACTTAGCCCTTGTGCTGTTCTGGCCTGTAAACACCACTTACCAAGAGTTATCACTTAGTGATTCATCTTCATCCCACCCCCCAAAAAGGGGGAAATGTGAGTGAAAAGCACAAAAGGGATATTGTACTCTTTAATTTTATAAGTTAGATATTAGCAGTTGAAGGGAATGTGTTCTGGTCCAAACAAGTGAGCTTTCTAGAGGTTAGCTTTGGTTATAGCTTTGTTTTTTTAACATATATTGGATAACATATGTTTATTCCCTTGTTTACAGAGGATCATTTGGGGGGAATGCTTATTCTAGACAGAAACTAGTTTCAACCAATACAGTGTTCTCTATTTCCAAAATAATCTTAAAAATAAAATTTTAGGCCTGAATTTTAGGGGAAACTAATTTTTACATTAAATTATTTGTAACAGTCTTTCAGTGAAGAACTTGTTTAAAAGTTCTCATTTCTAGGAATGAAGGTAGCAATTCAGATGAAATTTTAGAGGAAAATGTTTTCTCCATGATTTTTTTAAGATTTTATCTACTTTTAGAGAGGGGAGGGGAGGGAGAAAAAGAGGGAGAAAAACATTAGAGTGCAAGAGAAACATCCATTGGTTACATCTTGAACGCCCCCCACTGAGGACCTGGCCCTCAACCCAGGCATGTGCCCTGACTGGGGATCAAACCAGCAACCCTTTGGTTCGCAGGCCGGCACTCAATCCACTGAGCCACACCAGCCAGGGCTCTCCATGATTTTTCTTTCCACCACTGTATTTGCATAAAGAGATTATTTTACAGCTACATGAAATATTTACATACCAAATATGGAACATAATGGTCTGCCTTCCAGATTGAAATTTTAGAGAAAACAACTACTATCTTTGAAGAAGATAAGCGCAGTCTGCAACAGGAACTTGAAGCCCAGAATCAGAAACTTCAGCGACAGTTTTCCGACAAACGCAGACTGGAGGCCAGGCTGCAAGACATGGTGACGGAAACAACAATGAAGTGGGAGAAAGAATGCGTGAGTGTCATTCCTGTAGTGCTTATCGCAGACAGGTGATTTATGTCAAATTGTAGTGTTTTGAATAACTGTACCTGGGTTCTGGTTGTGGTGACAGTAGTTGCCAGTTCAGTTCATTCCTTTTTCTGCCCTTGGGATTCATTAGCAGAATGATGCATGTATCTCAGGAAGAATTGGAGAACTGTTGTTTTTAGGAAATAGTGTTTCAGTAATCTGGTGTACTTGTTTGGTGTAATTGAATTAGAATGTATATTGCCATTGATAATCTGTAGGAGCGTCGAGTGGCAGCTAAACAATTGGAGATGCAAAATAAACTGTGGGTGAAAGATGAAAAATTGAAACAACTGAAAGCTATTGTTACTGAACCCAAAACTGAAAAGCCAGAGAGACCCTCTCGGGAGCGGGACCGAGAGAAAGCCACTCAGAGATCCGTTTCTCCATCGCCAGTGCCTGTAAGTAATGTGTAGATGTGCAGTAATTTAGACCTCAATAAAATCTGTTCAGATTAGGTTACTATTTCTATGACAATAAATTTTTTTGTTTTATATTACTTACATTTCTCAAACCTCTATTTAATTTTTTAATTTAGTCTAAATACAAATTTAGTATAAAAATGTAGTAATTTGGTACAAATAATTATGTTATCTTTTATCTTTCATGTGTTACATTGTAGAAAAGTAATGAACTGTTTGTTTTTCAGTCTTGCTCATTAATTTCTTTTCAATTTTTTTAGCTTTCTGGTAACTATATTGCTCAGATTTCCAACGGCCAGCAACTCATGAGACAGCCACAGCTACACAGGCGCTCTAACTCTTGCAGCAGCATTTCTGTAGCTTCCTGCATTTCGGAGTGGGAGCAGAAAATTCCTCCTCACAACACACCTCTCAATGTCACATCCATTGCAAGGCCTAGGCAGCAGGAGCCAGGACAAAGTAAAACTTGTATCGTGTCAGACAGAAGGCGAGGGGTGTACTGGACTGAAGGCAGGGAGGTGGTTCCTACATTCAGAAATGAGATAGAAATAGAAGAGGATCAATGCCGCAGGGTTAGTGCCAGTATTATTTTAAAGCATTATAACAATAGATTTTAATCTTGTGTTTTTGTAACTTGGTTCAAAAACTTGGACAAAAAGATGGTTAAGCTCCCATGTAAAAAAGGTCTAATTTTTATGTTAATCTGCAAGATCAAATCACCCCAAAATGAGGCCTAGCTCTTTAGCCAAAACAGCCTAAAAACATTTAGCAAGAGAAATATGCCTTGTGTTCAGCGAACACAGGTCAGCAGGGTACATGCCAGCATAATCTGTGCTTTTTAGTTGCTAAGCTAATGAGCATATGAAAGTTAATGTCTTAGAGTACTTTTTCCAAGTTTTTTCTTTTGTTTTTTTTCCCCGAGTTAGATTTTTTTTGCTGCTTTTGAACTTTTACTTTTAAAACTGTTTTCCCAACTTTTGAAAAATTTCAAATTTAGTGAAAAGTTGAAAGAATGATACAGTGTCATCTTTTCCCCCTTACCTAGATTTACCATTGTTTTTTCTCATAGATAATGTAAATGTTTTTTCCTTGGACTTCTGAAAGTAAGTCAGACTTCATGACACGAATAAAGACATTGTCCTGTATAACCACAATCTTCATCACACCTAAGAAAGTTCACATCAGCTCCGAGTAAATATCCTCCAATACACAGTTCATGTGTACATTTCCCCAGCCATCCCAGTAACAGCTCTTCTTTTCTCAATCCATGGTCCTGTCACGGTGAATGCGCTGCATGTGGCTGTTGTCTCTTTAATCTCTTTTAATATAAATTGTCCCCTCTTTTTGAATTTTCATGACACTGGCTGCTTTTGAAGAGTCCAGGCCAATTGTTTTGTAACTACTAAAGCTTTGCATGCCTAATAAATTGCTTTTAATCTCAAGACCTTTACTTCAGTTTATAAGAGCTCTGCCTCATTTAAGGGTGTTTAAACAAATTCACATTTATATTTTCTTCTTAAGGATTAAGGTAAATTTCCTCCCTTCAATCTGAATAAATGAACCAAGTTACTATTGTGAACTTAACATTTAGTAAAATTTTAATACATAACTCTTTTAAAATTTTCTTCTGAACAAATTAATCTTATAGTAACTATTTGCTTTAGATTTTCTTGTATAATTTAGGGTACAGAATATTTTCATTCAGGTGGCCTGCATTCCTGATTAATAAGGAATGATGATCAACTCCAGGTATATACCAAGGCAACAAAGAATTGAAAGTCTCTTAAGTTATATGTACTTTGCAGATACTGCTTTAAACTTTTGTAGGGAGCAAATTATGGTGACTGGTCTTTCTGATCAACTCTTGTAAATCCCCTTTATTTCATGAAAGCTTATAGACAAAACTATTCAAGGCTTGCTTATGCCTCTTCAACATTAATTTAATACCTAATTTGGCTAAGGAGATATTTAAGAGGATTTACTAGAGATCCTTGAACTTCTCGCTTGAAATCAAAATCTCTAAGAAGTGCAGCAGAAAAGTTTAGGCTAGTATTTAGGCTTGTTGGTGAAAAATTATGGTCAGTGGACTGAAATTATACTTGAAAAAATTTAAGTATAATTTATTTCATAAATCATAATAGATTGTAAGGTCTATCATCTTTCCAAAGCTTATTTCAGAATGTATTTATTACCAAATGTGTTCAAGAAAACTGTCACATTTGCTAAATTGTGAGAGCCAGACTGTTTTGTTCAACATTAATTAAGTCATTTTAACCATGAAAAGTTTCCTGCTTGCTGAGAGGCTTGGGCATCTTTAGAGGCAAACTGTGTTGCCCATGTTTGTTTTTGTTTTTAAGATTTTATTTATTTTTTTTTAGAGAGAGGGAAAGGAGAGGAATATCGATTGGTTGCTTCTTGTAGCCCCTAACCCACGGGATGGAACCCACATGCCAGGCATGTGCCCTGACTGGGAATCAAACCTTGCACTTTGCGGGATGGCACCCAACCAACTGAGCCACACCAGAAAGGGCAATATTGCCCATGTTTTACACTATTGTGATTTGTCACTGGTGCTTCATTGTTTTTTTCTAATTATATAGGAAAATGCTTTTAGTTCTCCAGGTATGCATTTTGAAATTGGGATCTTCTTACTTGACCAGCTATGAAGGATTTGGCCTGTGGCAGAGTGTTTCATTTGCTTCCAGCTTTACAAACAAGCATGTTTGCAAAATACCAAAGATAACTCATTGCTTCAAACTACTAACTCTCTTATATGTGAAGTATTTTTTCTTAGGTTGAATGATATTTGACTAGAAACAACTAGTTTTTTATTGTGTGATAGAGACTGATTTGATACTATATTCTTTATCTGGTTCTTGGAACCATTTATGAAATGTTTTTTGGGGAAAAATAGTTGGTATATTATAGCCATTGTTCTATTGGATTTTTAATGAAGTTTAAAAATTTTTTAATTTTAGAAAGTACTCAGAGTTTATTTACATTCTTTTAATCATTTTATACAAAGGGTTCTTAATTATCCCTTATGTTCCTTAGCATTTTGTACTATACAGCCCAATCAGCTTTTACTTTCTTGCCTTTGTATAAGGAGTGTTTTCTCTTTGTTTAGAGGCCTATGAGATGTTTAGGTTTTTATGGATATCGTTGAAGTTTTTAACATAGTTGTGGGCCTAATAGATTACCTCACAATAACAGGCACAAATGTTGGTCAAGAATGTGAAATGAATTATTTGACCAACATAGGAAAGACTAGCAGCATTACCAGAAATTTTCTTTCCATTCTTTGGTGAAAGGGACGCTCCGTGGTAGAATATATAATATGCAAGCTGGTGTTAAAAGATGTTTGTTGGTTTTGCATTTAAAATCAGAGAGGACATTTAAATCATTTGAATAACATATTTAGCTTTTGAAAAGGTTCGTGCATTTGTTTTGATATTGTCACCAAGTTATGTAGCCAAACCTGCTGCACTTCTAATACCCCTAAATTAATTCTGGGTTATGCTTCTTTCTTGATTCCTTTTAACTTGATCAGAACGCACCACCACTTCGTCTCCGACACAGACGGTCACGCTCTGCAGGAGACAGATGGGTAGATCATAAGCCTGCCTCTAACGTGCAAACTGAAACAGTCATGCAGCCACATGTCCCTCATGCCATCACAGTATCTGTTCCAAATGAAAAGGCACTAGCTAAGTGTGAGAAGTACATGCTGACCCACCAGGAACTAGCCTCCGATGGGGAGATTGAAACTAAACTAATTAAGGTAAAGACAAATTTACACAGGGAGAAAAAATATATACAAAAAGTCAACAAAAAACCGTGACAGATAGGCAGTGTCTGCTGGAACATAAATGGGTATTTGCTGTAACCTCTTTGTTAGAGAAGTAAAGTAACTGCTTTGGGTGTGAATCTGCTAAACTGGGACCAAATTTGCTTTCTATAGAATGAAGCTTAGATTCTCAGGTTTGTTAGAGTAATTCCAGATTTATTATCTACTTGTAATTAATGTATATTTAGTTTTAACCCCTACTTAAAATTTAAACCTAAACAAGGAACTGCCTTTACTTTCTGTCAGTTCAAGATAAAAAGTCCACATTAAAACTCGACCTATCAAAATTGGTATGAAGCTACCCAAAGCCCTTTCCCTTCTGTCTGTACAAAAATTTCCCCCTGATGATCATAGAGCATCTATGAATAATCAAGGGAAGTAAGAGACAAGACTGGAAATTTTTTTTTCATATTCAATTTAGAGGATAGTTCTTACTATAACTATAGTTTCAAATAAGACTGTGCTGTCCTTTGACTGTGGGGGCAGGGGGGTGGCACAGCTAGAGAGGAAAGTATAAAGCCTTAGAATATTTAGAAATTTCTGGCAGATTTCTTGATCCTAAGCATAGTTTTTATATTATAAGTTGAGTGAAAAGGAGTATTATTTTCTGCAATTAATAATGTTACTGATTACATTGCATTGGACTTCTTTTCTTTAGTGAGCGATATATACTCGAGTTTCTAAATAGTTTTAATAGTACAGACCCAGCAGCCCCAAGCACTATCTAATTTGGTGGATGAGAGTTTCCATAAAGCAGTAGTCTTAAATTCAATTTGCAATATGTATGTATGCTTATCATTTGGATGCTATCAAAGTGTAATGGTGCTCTTTTCTCCTGGCTCTAGGGTGATGTTTATAAAACAAGGGGTGGTGGACAATCTGTTCAGTTTACTGATATTGAGACATTGAAACAAGAATCACCAACTGGGTGAGTGATCATCAAATGCATCTCTTTAGAGGGCTGTCATTTTCTTAGCTGCTCATTCTCAAGGAACAGAATAGCTTGTAAAAGGTATCATTTAGTCTCTGAAGAACTGTAGTGGTATTTCCCTACTTCAAATGTTTTCTGTTAGATGTGAAAGTAACTGTTGCATCGTATCACATCTCCCCTTTTTCCACAGTCGAAAACGAAGATCTTCCTCAGCAGCACCTGCCCAACCAGATGGTGCAGAGTCTGAATGGACCGATGTAGAAACAAGGGTAGGGGTAAAAATTAATATTTATCTGATTAATAAAATCAGGGTGCCATATTTTAAGTCCCACTGCTGTTGCTTTTCATGCTTTTTGAAGTAGCTGAGGTCTGATCTCACATCGCCAGTACAGCCTGTAGGCCTTTCCTAGCAAACCTGTGAAGGTGTTTATATTTCTTCAGGTCTTTGGCTCAAAGCCCTTTTCAGTGTAGACAGAAAGGGCCCAAGGCCCAAGAATCAAATCAGAGCATCACCCTAGAACAGCAATTTGCACCTGATGTGCAACAGGGGATTTTAAAAACATGAGATACTTGACTCTTTAGTCAGGGGCACTGACCACTTCTCCCTTAGACTGTCAAATTAAAAAATGACAACAGCCAACACAAACAGTAGCCATCAGTGTGAATGCCCTGTCTTGAACCCTAAATATATAGGCCATAAAACAGAGTTGTATCTTATTGGTCATGTTGCATAATAAGGTTGCATCTGATTTGTTAATTCTTGGTACCAGAAAACCTTACATACAAGTAGAGGCACCTGATTTTTTTAAAAAGTCACTTTGGAGCAAAAAGGGTAGGTAATTACTTTTTTTCCTTTCTTTTGTAAATCAATCAAAATTATACTTTTTTTGTCAGATTGGCAAAAAATACATTTTTTGGTGTGCTGCAGAATTTTAGTAATTAGTTTGTGCGCTATGAGATGGAAAGGTTGAAAATCATTGCCCTAGAATAACAGGAATTCACATCAAATTGATAGGAATCTGTCAGAAGCAGAACTTTCCCGTGGAACTGTTATTCCTAATGAGAGGCTCATATGGATAGAGCCTGGGAAGGGGCTAGGGGACCAAGCTCTGGCCACTAACTTTCTCAGAAACTTGTTTTCCTTACTTACAATGAGGAAATTTACCTGGATGATCTCTAAAGACCATTCCAGATCACAGTCCCTGTGGCCTGTGTCAAATAAACAGGGAGTATCTGGTGTTTTTACAGGTGCCTGAGCTGAACTAGAAAGCAATGTTGGGTTTCACCTTGGTGGAACCTATCTAAACAGAATTGTGTTTTATAGGCTGCTGAGAGGAACTGATCTTTCCCTCTCCTCTAATTTTCCTATCAGTGCTCTGTGGCTGTAGAGATGAGAGCAGGGTCTCAGCTGGGACCTGGATATCAGCATCATGCACAACCCAAGTGAGTACTGGGTAATGAGGGCCTTTCTGTGCATGTTTTCTCTCCTGTAGTACTTCCACCACCACCCTTCCTCCCTATTATCCACTTTCTTCTAAGAAGACATAAGTGGTTTTTGTTTACCCCACGGAATATCTAGGCCCTGCTAGCAGATTGCAATAGGCAGCATCAGTGCTAGAGACCTCAGAAGACTTGGTAAGAACAATTAGAGCTGCAAGAACAGGAGGTGATAGGTTATTGGCTCACTCTTGTTCATATTTTGTCAATGTTCAAAGCTTTCAGAGACTGAACTGAGATTACCTATAAGGAGGCGAAGCTAAAGGCTTTAGTCAGGGATGGCAGCTCTTCCTGTAATTCATTCTTTCCTAACTTGCCTCTTGGTCTTAGTTGTAGCAATTAAATGTTCACTAAAGCATACAATGCTGGGGTTTTATGGTTGGGAAAGGAATCATACTTTTCCCTCTTGTATTAAACACGTACCCAAGAACCTGGCCTATTCTTTTTTCCATACTAGTAAAACTTCTTTTCAAATATCTACTTACATAAGTCCATGTGCCCACTTTTAACACTTGGATTCCTTCGGCATCTTGTAAAATCACTGCAATGGGATAAAGATGGGAAGTCCTGCTTTTTAAATTAAATACTAGATAAGCATACTTTATAAGTTATTTGCATTCTCAGAAGGACTTGAACTTTTCCCATGATAAAACCAGGAAATCTCTTAAAGCCCTCCTAGAGATTAAATTGCTCTGAATGTGTTACTAATTGCAAAATTCAACACTAAACACTGGTTTTTGCGTTTTAGGCGCAAGAAGCCATGAACTGACGGTCTCTGTAATAAAAGAATATTTCCATTGTGTTGGTGGTTTCTCCAAAACCATGCCAGAAAGAGTCTTCTGCATCATCTTGTACAAGTCCAGCTTTGTTGGTTATATGCCTTGCTATATTTAATATTAAGAACACAGAAAGACCTCCTTTTCTCATTGCTGTATAAACTTTTTAATCATACTATTTTTTGTATTGCTCTTGTACACTTAAAATAATTCATGCAAGTGTTTGTCTTTGGTGATTAAGAAAGAATATATCTAGATCACATTTTATTTTTTATTGTGACACTTCCAGCTCTTGCCTGAATATTTTTTAAGGTTTTATAAACAAAACAAATGCTGCTACTGGTTAGCTGCAAAAAATGCACTTTAAGTATTTGATAATTCAAACTTTCAAAATAAAGGTGTTAGTGACTGGCCAGTACTAAAACCATTTTAGGAAGTTATTTTGAATTTTGTATGTACATATTCACTTTCTGATACTTAAATATGCCAAAAGAACTGAAATAAAAGCACTAAGAAATACACAGTTGTGTAATAGTCATAACATACTCCCAGCACCTAGCACTTTGCCTTGTATTTAGCTGGCACTCACTTGTGGGGTGAATTAAAAAGTGGAATGAATTGAAAGAAAGTACTAGCAGTTTTTCATATTGGGGCTACTTGTTTTAGCATACAAAAAAAATGCTTTGAAAGGGGGTGTTTCCCCTGCCAAGAACCAGGAATCTTACCCCAACTCACATGCATAACCTGCTGGTATGCCATGGCCCACAAGCAATCCTTGATAAATAGTGTTTGACCTGGAATCTCCATCCCCCCCCCCCTTTTTTCTTAATTCAGTTGATTTGCCAGGGTTTCAAAACCAGCATTCATAAATTCCCAGGTATCAAAAATTTTAATTCTTGATACTGTACATAACTTAAATCCATATAGAAAAAGTAAAGAGTGATGTCAGTGTTGTGGCAAAGTGAGTCCTGTTTTTCTCTCCCCTTTTACTTACAACTAATTGGTCATTCATAACTGAAAAAAAAAGTGTGCATGTTACACCAGAATGTCCAAGAGATTTGTACCTACATGTGCTTCAGAAACTAGGTAGATAGGACCTCAAGGGGACTTTGGATCCAGAGGAGTCAGTGAGGCTGTCCCACCCCCAATATGCAATAGTTCGGAGATGGGGTGAAAATGGTCAGTGCAAAACAGGTAGGCACACAAGGAAGATAGAGAATTTGTGGAGGTCCAGCCAACATGATGGGAAAACGAGGCATGCCATCAGATGGGATAGAGACAGGTTTGGAGGCCAGCAGGACTAAAGAAGTCCGTACTCCCCAGGGGGCATTACAACAAGCTGGGCTTTTACCAGCAGCGACAGCAGCTACCTCTCTCACAAAGGAGGTGGAAAGAGAAAATATTGAGTGACTGACCATGAGCATCAAGTTGGAGGTACCCATTTCTCTTCAGTAGCAGGAATTCTGAGAAGGGCCCTCATGACTGGGTCATGAGGAGAGGAGAGGAAAGGGAAAGTGGGTGACAGGGATCAAAAAGGGCACTGAAAGAATCATTGTGTTTCGGCAGGAAGTCGACATGAACCTCTGAGAGTACCCTATTAAAGGACCCCCCCACCAGACTGCACACAAAGCCCCCGGTACTAGGTCCACACTTTATCCTTAACTCTGCCCCAGATGTTGCTACACCAGTTTTTTCTAACTCCTTTCAGAGTACAGCCAGCCCCAGAACCAACTCAGGAAAAGAGAAACCTAAAACTTGAGCTATTGCACCACCTTCTGGAAAATAAAGTTTCCTATTTGGCAATCTGAAATTTTTTCCTTTATTATTGACACTAATACAGATGTCCCATGCTAAGTGAAATGAGCCAGAGAAAAACAAGTAACATTTGCCAGTCTGTTGAATTTTAACAAAGTAAAAAACTAAGAAAGGTGTGCTATTCCAAATGCAACAGCAGAGCCACAATTTGTCAATGAAAAAATCATGGTAATATGGTATTGCAAAAATAAAAATAATTCTCCATTCTCAAACTACAAGTAATTAGGAAATAAGCAACACAAAAAATCTGAAGCATGTCACCAATAACAAAGTATGGAGGAGAGAGTAAAAATGTAGTCCGTGTAGAATCTACTCAAATTTAAATGCTTATCAGCTTAAATTAGGCTGCTACAGAAATACAATGCCATACATAAACCCCATGGAACTACAAACTAAAACAACTTACAAAAGATATCAAAAAAATTAAGAGAAAGGAGCCCAAACATAATACAAAAGAAAACCAGCAAAACACAAGGTAAGAAATCAAGAAGAAAAAAGGAACAGAGAATTACTAAAAAAAAAAAAAAAAAAAAAAATTTAAAAAATGGCACTAAGCCCTGACCAGGTGATTTGGTTGGAGCATCATCCCACACACCAGAATTGTGGGTTTGATTCCTAGTCAGGGCACAAACCTGAGGTTGGGGTGGGTATGGGAAACAACCAGTCAATGTTCCTCCCTCCCTCTTTTTTTTTTTACATTTTATTTATCTTTAGAGGGGAAGGGAAGGAGAGAGAGAGAGAGAGGGAGAGAAATATCAATGTATGGTTGCCACTCGTGCATTCCTTGCCAGGAACTGGCCTGCAACCCAGGCATGTGCCCTGACTGGGAATCGAACCTCGATCCTTTGGTTCACAAGCCCGCGCTCAATCCACTGAGCTACACCAGCCAGGGCTCTTTCTTTTCTTTTATTGCTGTTTTATTAGAGTTGTCCCAATTTTCCCCTGTTGCTCTCCCCTGCCCTGTCCATACCCCCTGCTCAGTCAATTCCCACCTCATTGTTCTTGTTCATGGGTCATTTATACTTGTTCTTTAACTAGGCCCTTTCCCTTCTTTCTTCCCTTATCCCCCTCCTCCCTCCCCTCTGGTGCCTGTCAGTTTGCTCCTTGTTCCCATGCCTCTGGTTCTGTTTTGCTCATTTGTTCTGTTCATTAGGTTCCGGTTATAGGTGAGATCATATGGTATTTGTCCTTCACTGCCTAAGTGAAATTTGTCATTTCACTTAGCATAATACTCTAGTTCCATCCATGCTGTCTCGAAGGGTAGGAGTTCCTTCTTTCTTTCTGCTGCATAGTATTCCATTGTGTAAATCTACCACAGTTTTTTGATCCATTTCATTGACTGATGGGCACTCAGGCTGTTTCCAGCACTAGGCTATTGTAAATAACACTGCTATGAACATTGGGGTGAATAGGTATAATACTAGCAGTGAGAATGCTGGGACAAAAGGCAGTTCCATTTTTAGTTTTTTGAGGAAATTCCATACTGTTTTCCACAGTGGCTGCACCAGTCTGCAATCCCACCAACAGTGCACTAGGGTTCCCTTTTCTCTGCATCCTCACCAGGACTTGTTGTTTGTTGATTTGTTAATGATGGCGATTCTGACCCATGTAAGGTGATATTTCACTGTGGTTTTAACTTGCCTCTCTTTGACAGCTAGTGATGTTGGGCATCCTTTCACACGTTTATGGGCTCTCTCTATATCCTCCTTGGAGAAGTGTCTGTTCCTTCATCCATTTTTGTAAAAGATTTTACTTATTTTTAGAGAGAGGGCAAGGGAGGGAGAAAGAGAGGGAGAGAAATATCAAGATATGGTTGCCTCTCATGAGTCCTCCACAGGGGACCTGGCCCACAACCCAGGCATGTGCCCTGACTGGAAATCAAAGCAGTGACCCTTTGGTTCACAGGCTGGCACTCAATCCACTGAGCCACACCAGCCAGAGCTCTTTGTCCACATTTTAATTGGATTGTTTGTCTTCCTGGCATTGAGTCATATGAGTTCTTTATATATTTTGGAGATCAAACCCTTGCCCAAGGTATCATTGGCAAGTATGTTTTCCCATATGGTTGGTCCCCTTTTCATTTTGATGATGTTTTCTGTGGCATGCAGAAGCTTTTTAATTTGATGTAATCCTATTTCTTTATTCTTTCCTTTATTTCTCTTGCCCTAGAGGATGTATCAGTGAAAATATTGCTGAGTGGAATATCTGAAATTTTACTGCCTACGTTTTCCTCTAAGACTTTATGGTGTCACGGCTTAGGTTTAAGTCTGTTATCCATTTTGAGTTAATTCTGGTGTATGGTGTAAGTCGGTGGCAGATTTTCATTTTTTGCAGGTACCATTCCAGATCTCCCAGCACCATTGTTGAAGAGGCTGTTTTTACTTGATTTTATACTTCTGCCCTCTTTGTCAAATATTAATTGACCATAGAGATATGGATTTATTTCTGGGCTCTCTATTTTGTCCCATTGATCTATGTGTCTGTCCTTATGCCAGTACCAGACTGTTTTGATTACAGTGGCCTTGTAATATAGTTTGATATCAGGTATTGTGATCCCCCCTACTTTGTTTTTATTTCTCAAGATTGCTGCAGCTATTTGGGGTTGTTTTTGGTTCCTTATAAATTTTTGAAATATTTGTTCTAAATCTGTGAAAGTTGTCATTGGTATCTTAATAGGTATTGTGTTGAATCTATAGATTGCTTTGGGTAATATGGGTATTTTAATGATGTTGATTCTTCCAATCCATGAACACAGTATATGCTTCCATTTGTTTGTATCTTCCTTAATTTCTTTCTTCAGTGTCCTGTGGTTTTCTGAGCACAGGTCTTTACCTCTTTGGTTAAGTTTATTCCTAGATACTTTATTTTTCTTGTTGCTATAGTAAATGTTTTTTTTCCTAGTTTCTGTTTCTGATATTTCATTGTTAGTGTACAAAAATGCTTTCAAATTCTGAACTTTGACTTTGTATCTGCTATTTTGCCAAATTCATTTATTAGGTTGAGTAGTTTTTTTGGTGGAGCCTATAGGATTTTCCATGTACACTATCAAGTCATCTGCAAATAATGACAGTTTTACTTCCTCCTTTCCAATTTGGGTGCCTTTTATTTCTTTTTCTCGTGTGATCACTGTGACTAGAACTTCCAATACTATGTTGAATAAAAGTGGTGAAAGTAGACATTCTTGTCTTGTTCCTGATCTTATAGGGAAAGCTTTTAGTTTTTGCCCATTGAGTATGATACTGGCTATAGGTTTCTCATCCTTCTCTTTCTAAAATCAATGAAAAATATCCTTGAGTGAGGATTTTTTTCAAATGGCAATTAGTACATACCTATCAATAATTACTTTAAATATAAATGGATTAAAAGCTTCAATAATACCCTGACCAGTGTCACTTAGTTGGTTGGGCATCATCCCACAAAGCAAAAGGTCACTGGTTCAATCCCTAGTCAGGGCACATGCCTGAGTTGCACATTGCGTTCTGGTCAGGGCACATACGAGAGACAACTGATTGATGTCTCTCACGTCATTGTTTCTCTCCCTCTCTCTCCCTCCCTTCCTCTCTCTCCAAAAATAAATCTTTTTTAAAAAAAACAAAGTTTAAAAAAAAGCTGCAGTGAAAAACAGTGTGACTGAATGTATTAAAAAACATGACCCATTGCCCTGGCCAGTTAGCTCAGTTGGTTAGAGTGTCATCCCGATAAGCCAAGGTTGAGGGTACAATCCCTGGTGAGGGCACATATGAGAGTCAACCAATGAATGCATAAATACCATATTTTGGGGGCCATAAGAGGCACCTAGGTTTTAGAGGAGGAAAATAGGGAACAATTTTTGAAGCAAAAAAGGTGGTAAAATATTTAATAACAAATAATATTTCACCAATGTAAATGTTAACAGAACTCAACAGTAGCATTAATAACCATTATTCCTTCCAAATTTGGGGGGGGGGAGGAAATACATCTTATAGTCCAAAAAAGTAAGTGGAACAACAAACTGATGTTTGTCTCTCCCTTTCTGTAAAATCAATAAATATTTTTTTAAAAAAACATGACCCATCTATATCCTGTTTATAAGAGACTCACTTCAAATCAAAAGATACATACAGATTGAAAGTAAAGGGGTAGAAAAGAAAAGCTGGGTAGCAATATTCATATCAGACAAAAATAGATTTTAAAACAAAAAAATGTAAAAAAATTAAGGAAGGGTATTACATAATTATAAAGGGATTAATCCAAGAAGAGTATGTAACAATCATAAATATCTATGCATTCAACATAGGAGTACCTAAATATATAAAGTAATTATTAATGGACATAAAGGGAGAACACATCAATACACTAATAGTAGGGGTTTTTAATATCCTACTAATATCAATGGATAGATCATCCAGACAGAAAACTAATAAGGAAATAGTGGCCTTAACTGTCACATTAAGCCAGATCAACTTCATAGACATTTACGAAACATTTCATCCCAAAACTGCAGAATACACATTTTTTTCAAGTGTACATGGAACATTCTCCAGAACAGAACACATATTAGGCCACAAAACAAGCCACAATAAATTCAAGAAGACTGAAATCATCTTTTCCAACCACAATGGCATGAAAGTAGAAATCAGCTATAGGAAGAAAACTGAAAAAACACAAACACATGAAGACTAAACAACATGCTAGTAAACAACCAGTGGATCAAAGGGGAAATAAAAAACTATTTTGAAACAAATGAAAATGAAAACACAACTTTTCAAAATTTATGGGTTTCAGCAAAAGCAAGCCTACCTCAAGAAACAAGAAAAATCCCAAATAAACAATCTAACTCTAAGCCTGAAGGAACTAGAAAAAGAAGAACAAACAAAACCCAAATGAAACAGAGGGAAGGAATAGTTAAGTTCAGAACAGAAACAAATTTTTTAAAACAGAAAAGATCAAAACAACTAAGAACTAGTTCTTTGAAATGATAAACAAAATTGATGAACCTTTAGCCAAACTCATCAAGGAAAAAAGCCCAAATAAGTAAAATCATAAATGAAAGGTTTCTACTGACATCACAGAAATAAAGACTCATTAAAGAATACTATGAAAAATTACATGCAAACAAATTTGACAATCTAGAAGAAATGGAAAAATTTCTAGAAATATATAACCTTCCAAGACTAAACCAGAAAGAAATACAAAATCTAAATGGATTGATTACTAGCAATGAAATTGAAGCAGCAATCAAAAAAACCCCAACAAATAAAAATCCAAGACCAGACAGCTTAACAGGGGAATTCTACCAAACATTCAAAGAAAAATTAATACTTACCCTTCTTAAACTATTCCAAAAAATTGAAAAGGAAAGAGCACTTCCAAACATATTTTATGAAGCCAGCATTACACAGATACCAAAACCAGACAGACATTACTAAAAATGAAAATTACAGGTCCTTGATGAACATAAATGCAAAAAAAACTCTACAAAATATTAGCAAACTGGACTCAACAATATATTAAAAGGATTATACACCATGACCAAGTAGGATTCATCCCAGGGAATGCAAGGATGGTTCGACACCCATAAGTCAATCCATGCCACACCATATTAACAAAATAAAAGATAAAAACTATATGATCATCTCAATAGATGCAGAAAAAGCATTTGAAAAAAATTCAACATCTTTTTATGATAAGGACTCTCAACAGAGTGGGTATAAAAGGAACATATCTCAACATAATAAAGGCTATAGCCTTTATTGACAAACCCACAGCTAATATTATATTGAATGGTAAAAAAGCTGAAAGCTTTCCCTCTGAGACCAGAAACAAGACAAGGATGCCCACTATCACCACTTTTATTCATTTTATTGGAAGTTTTAGCCACAGCAAAAAGACAGGAAATAAACAACATCCAAATTGGAAAGAAATAAAACTCTTACTATTTGCATGTGACATGATATAGAAAAGCCTAAAGACTCCACAAAAAACTATTAGAATAAATTAATTCAGTAAAATTTCTGGATACAGAATCAATATACAGGAATTAGCTGTGCTTTTATACACCAATAACAAACAATCAGAAGAAGAAATTAAGAAGCTATCTCATTTACAACTGCATCAAAAAGCATAAAATACTGATGAATACATTTAACTAAGGTGGTAAAAAACCCGTACTCTGAAAACTATAAGATATTGAAGAAACTGAAGAAGGTACAAATAAATGGAAGGATACACCTTGCTCATGGATGGAAAGGATTATTATTGCTAAAAAGTCCTTATTACCTAAGCAATATACAGATTCAGTGCAATCCCTATTAAAATACCAAGGGCAATCTTCTTAGAATTAGAACTAAGCCTAAAGTTTATATGAAACCACAAAGGATCCCAAAGAGCCAAAGAAATCTTGAGAAAGAACAAAGTTGGAGGTGTCACACAATGTTTTCAAACTATGCTACAAAGCTACAATAATCAAAATTGTATGTTACTGGCATAACACTAGGTATATATTGATGGACTAGAATAGTAAGCCCAGAAATAAATCCTCACTAATATGGTCACTTAATCTATGACCGTGGAGGAAAGGATATACAATGAGGTAAAGATATCCTCTTCAAAAAGTTGTGTTGGGGTTCTCTGCTCCTTCTGTTTGACAGACAGTCATCTCTTCCTGTGCAGTGCCAGCCACAACCCTGAGAAATGATGGTGAAGTTTGGAGTGAACAGATTTGGCTGTATTGGGTGCTTGCACACCAGGACTGCTTTTTACTCTGGCACAGTGGATACTGTCACCATCAGTGGCCCTTTCACTGATCTCAACTATGTGGTCTACATGTTCTAGTATGATTCTACTCATGGCAAGTTCAAAGGCACAGTCAAGGCTGAGAACAGGAAGCTTTTCATCAATGGAAAGTCCAACTCCATCTTCTAGGAGTGAGATCCTGCCAACATCAAATGGGGTGATGCTGGTGCTGAATATGTTGTGGAATCCACTGGTGTCTTCACTACCTTGGAGAAAGCTGGGGCTCCCCCGAAGGGTGGAACCAAGAGAGTTGTCATCTCTGCCTGTTCTGTGGATGCCTCTATATTTGTGATGGGTGTGAACCATGGCAAGTATGACAACTCCCTCAAGATTGTCAGCAATGCCTCTTGCATTGCCCCCCCAACAGTTCTGCTCCCCTGGCCAAGGTCATCCACGACAACTCTGGCATGGTGAAGGGACTCGACTACAGTCCGTGCCATCACTGCCACCCAGAAGACCATGGATAGCCCTTCTGGGAAGCTGTGGTGTGATGGCTGAGAGGCTGCCCAGAACATCACCTCTACTTCTACTGGTGCTGCAAAGGCTGTGGGCAAGGTCATCCCTGGGCTGAATGGGAAGCTCACTGGCATAGCCTTCCATGTCCCTACCCCTAATGTGTCAGTTGTAGATCTGACCTGCCACCTGGAGAAAGCTGCTAAATATGATGACATCAGTAAGGTAGTGAAGCAGGCATCAGAAGGACCCCTCAAGAGCATTCTGGGCTATACTGAGGACCAGGTTGTCTCCTGCAACTTTAACAGTGACATCTACTCCTCCGCCTTCGATGCTGAGGATGGTATTGCCCTCAGTGACCACTATGTCAAGCTCATTTCCTGGTATGGAATTTGGCTACAGCAACACGGTAGACCTTATGGTTCACATGGTCTCCAAGGAGTAAGAGCCACCTGGACCACCATCCCTAGGGAAAGGAAGAGAGGCCCCCAAATGCTGGGGAGTCTTTGTCCCTAATTGATCCCCCAACACACTGAGAATCTCCTGACCTCCACAGTTTCCATCTCAGACCCCCTAAAGAAGGGCAGGGTGCTTAGGGAGCCCTACATTGTCATGCACCATCAATAAAGTTCACTGTACCCAGCCCCCACAAAAAAAGTTGTGTTGGAAAAACTGGACAAATAAGGGACATGCAAAAAAAAAAAAAGTGAAACCGGACCACTTTCTTACATCATATACAAAAAGACTCAAAATGGATTAGACTTAAATGTAAGATGTGAAACCATAAAAGTCCTAGAAAGAAACATAGTAGTAAACTCTTTGACATCACTCTTAACAATACCCATTTGGATATATCTCCACAGGCTGCCGCGACCAGTGAGACAAGGGGTTCGTGACG
>PVKU01003062.1:0-78929 GCA_004027475.1 Anoura caudifer | reverse complement strand
AGAGGCCGAGGACCAGGCCCAAACATCATTTCCACAATGTCGGACCCTAACTCTCAACCCCTTAGCAGGCACAATAGTTCCCTACAACAGGCAAAGAAAACAACAACAAAAATAAACAATTAGGACTATATCAAACTAAGAATTTTTACACAGTGAAGGAAACCTACAAAAAAAAGACAACCTACTGAATGGGAGAAAATATTTTTAAAATATACTTCTGATAAGGGGTTAATATCCAAAATATACAAGTAACTCATACAACATAACACATACACATAAACAACAAGCAATCCAGTTTTAAAAATGGACAGAGGACCTGAACAGACATTTCTCCAGAGGACACATAGATGGCCAACAGACATATGAAAAGGTGCTCAACATCACTAATCATCAGGAAAATGCAAATTAAAATCACAATGAGATATCTATCACCTCACACTTGTCAGGATGGCTATCATCAATAAATCAACAAATAACAAATGCTAGTAAGAATGAAGAAAAGGGAACGCTTGTACACCATTGGTGGGATTGTAAGCTACTGCAGCCACTATGAAAATCAATATGGAGATTCCTCAAAAATTTTAAAAAAGAGAGCTGCCTTATGATCTAGTAATTCCACTTCTGGGTATTTATGAAGAGAACAAAAACACCAATTGGAAAAGATATATGTACCCTATGTTCATTGCAGCATTACTGGCAACAGCCAAGATATAGAAGTAACCTAGATGTCCATCGATAGATGAATGGGTAAAGAAGATGTGATACACATATTCAATGGAATATTATTCAGTAATAAAAAAAGAAATCTTGCCATTTGCAACAACATGGATGAACCCATACAGTATATAATTGAATACCATTCAGCAATAAAAAAGAATGGAATCTTGCCTTTGGAATCATGCCACTTGGGACAACATAGATGTACCTAAATGGTGTTATCTTATGTGAAATAAGTCAGACAAAGAAAGACAAATACCATATGGTCTTGCTTATATGTGGAATCTAAAAAACCAAAACAAATGAATAAATTAACAAAATAGAAACACATCCATAGATACAGAGAACAAGCTGATTGTTACCAAAGGGGAAGAGACTAGGTGACTGCACATTGTTATTAAAGTTCGTACTACCCAAAGCCACCTACAGAGTCGATGCAATCCCAGTCAAAATATCCCAGTATCATTCTTCAAAGAAACAGCATTTGTATGGGACCACAAAAGCCTCCAAATAAGCAAAACAATCCTGAAGCAAAAAGAATAAAACTAGAGGTATCACACTTCCTGATTTCAAAGTATACTATCAGGCTACAGCAATAAAACAGTATAGTATTGGCACAAAATAGACAAAAAGACCAATAGAACAGAATAAAGAACCAAAAATTACCCACCACTTACATAGTTAATATTTTGTAAGGGAGCCAAGGGCACCTGATGGGGAAAGTATGGTGTCTTCAACAAATGATGTTGGAAAAAATGGACAAACATGCAGAGTGATGGGACTGTTACTATACACTACACACAAAAATTAACTTGAAATGGGGTTGGGGGAGTAGGGGGGGACATGGAGTCAACTATACTTGAACAACAATAAAAAGATAAAATAAGTAAAATAAATAAATTAACTTGAAATGGATCACAGATTTAAACATAAGTCCTGATAGTATGAAATTCCTAGAAGAAAATGTAGGAAAG
Organism: Anoura caudifer; assembly: GCA_004027475.1. NCBI lineage: Eukaryota > Metazoa > Chordata > Mammalia > Chiroptera > Phyllostomidae > Anoura > Anoura caudifer. The sequence continues at coordinate 77,238 of PVKU01003062.1, read as the reverse complement.
AAGATCCTTGACATCGGTATTGGCAATGATTTTTTTGGATATGACACCAAAAGCAAAAATCAACAAATGGGACTACATCAAACTTAACAGCTTTTGCACAGCAAAATAATCAACAAAATAAAAATGCAATCTACAGAATGGGAAATTTTGCAAACCACATATCAAATAAGGGGTTAGTATGCAAAAATTATAAGGAATTCATACAACTCAGTAACAAAAAAATCTGATTAAAAAATTGGTGGAAGCTGTGAATAGACATTTTTCCAAAAAAGAAATACAAATGGCCAACAGCTACATGAAAAGGTGCTCAACATCACTAATCATCAGGGAACTGCAAATTAAAACTGTAAGGAGATATCACCTCACACCTGTTAGAATGGCTATCATCAAGAAGACAAGAGGTGAGTGGTGGGGGAGATGTGGAGAAAAGGGAACCTTTATGCACTGTTGGTGGAGATGTAAACTGGTACAGCCGCTACAGAAAACAGTATGGTGGTTCCTCAAAAAGTTAAAAGTAGAACTGCCATATGATCCAGCAATTCCACTTCTGAATATTTATCCAAAGAAAACAAAAACAGCAATTTGAAAATGTCTGTACCCCCATGTTCATTGCAGCATTATTTACAATAGCCTAGACCTGGAAACAACCTGAGGGTCCATCATAAATGAAAGAATCAAGAAAATGTGGTCTATATATAATGGAGTATTATTTGCCATAAAGAATAACATCTTGCCATTTAAGACAACATGGATGGATCTTTTAAGGCACTATATTAAGTGAAATAAATCAGACAGGGGACTACTGCAAATACCATGATCTCATTTATATGTGGAATCTAAAAGAGAAAAACAAGCTCATAAATACGGAAAACAGATAGGTGGAGTTGTAGGGAGAGGGTGCAGGGTAAGGAAGGGGTGTGGGGTAGGGGGTGGTAAAATAGGTGAAGGGATCAACATGTACAATCTTCCAGTTATAAAAATAAATAAATCCTGGGCACATAATTGCAACATGGTGACTATAGTTAACAATACTGTATTTCACATTTAAAAGTTGCAAAGAAAGTAGACCTTAAGTCTTCATTAAAAGAAAAAAGATTGCTTCTTTTGGGCCAGAACTGCCATCTTCCAGTAATTCGCCAAAATGACTAACACAAAGGGAAAGAGGAGAGGCACTATATGTTCTCTAGGCCTTTTAGAAAACATGGAGTTGTTCCTTTGGTCACATGAATGCAAATCTATAAGAAAATTGATATTGTAGACATCAAGGGAATGGGCATGTTCGAAAAGGAATGCCCCCAAAATTTTGCTATGGCAACTGGAAGAGTCTACAATGTCACCCAGTGTGAGGTGGGCATTGTTGCAAACAAACAAGGGCAAGGTTCTTGTCAAGAAAATTAATGTATTGAGAATATGAAGCACTCTAAGAGCCAAGATAGCTCCCTGAAACACATGAAGGAAATGATTAGAAAAAGGAAACCAAGAGAAAAGTACCTGGGTTCAACTGAAGCATCAGCCTGCTCTACTCAGAAAAGCGCACTTTGTGAGAACCAATAGAAAGGAGACTAAGCTGCTGGAACTCATTCTCTATGGATTCATGGCATGATAAATATAAAATAAAATAAAAGACCTCTGTACTGATGAAAAAAGAAAGAAATTACAACTATGTACGGTGATGATGTTAACTAAATTTATTGTGGTCAAATTATTATGTTGTACATATTAAACTGATATACTTTTTTTTTAAAGATTTTATTTGTTTATCTTTAGAGGGGAAGGGAAGGAGAGAGGGAGACAAATATCAATGTATGGTTGCCTCTCATGCGTCCCCTGCTGGGAACTGTCCTGCAACCCAGGCATGTGCCCTGACTGGGAATCGAACCACGATCTTTTGGTTCCCAGGCCCACACTCAATCCACTGAGCTACACCAGTCAGGGCCTACTATACTGTTATATGTTGTAAATGAAAAGGGGCCACATACCAGACCTGACAAGCTCAGGGAAGGCCTGTGTGGTGACCTTATTAACTGAGACCTAAAGTGACCACAAAAGGATGATCTGAAATTAAAACTTATTAACCAAAAAGCAGTTTATGGCAGGTAGTCATGTTGTAGGCTAGAAACTTCCCTGACAAAAGTCAATCTTTACCTTTATTAAGCCTGTCTCTTTCTTTTTGCATCTGCAATAACATACCTTTGGAATGTCAAAGTAATTTCCTTTTTTCCAGATCCCTCAAAGCACAGATACCACACCACAGCACCAAAGTGAAGGTCACAAATCCCCTCATTGTTATTAATTGTTAATTGCTAACTATCCTGTACCTACCTATGTAAAAGGAGTATGTGTTTCTATCATTTTATTTTTTATCCAATCCCAGAAGTTTCTCTGCTTTTCTTTCTCTCTAATCTATCACCAATGGATTTAATGTAACCCACTTATGTCCTCTCTTTTGATTGTAATATATAAAGCAGGGTGCAGATCTGCCATTCTCTGGAGAATTTTCTCAACCCGTTGAGGTTTTGCTTCCTGGCAATTGTTGTCAGTTTGGCTCAAATAAACTCATTTTAAAAATTCTTACAGGTTTGGGCGTTTCTTACATTGACAATGTCAATTATACCTCAGTTAAAAAAACATTTTTAAAATACTCTCAATATGAACCCAAGGGAGGTTCTATTAGCTTCAAGGGATAAAATGAATGGAGTACAACACCTAAGCCAGGCAGCAGTTGCAGCAAAAGGGCTTGCCACATCTCTAGTGCACTTTTAAGGCATTTCCGCCCAATCACCAGGTGCCTTAGTTATAAAAATTGAAGTTGACATGGGAAGTTCTCCTACATTCCTAATATATTTTTTATTCTTTGGGGAGGAAAAGAAGATAAAATTTACTCATAATCCCCAAGCCCATCCCTCTATACACACACACACACACACACACAGTGGTACTTAAATCAGGAGTCCGGATTCCAAATCCAGACTCCACTGCACACTCTCATCTTGGGTTAATTACCAAGGGTGTCCAACACGTGGCTGCAGGCCACATTAGTCCCAAAATGGCTATGAATGTAGCCCAACACAATAGGGGGAGGGCAAGAATAGTGTGGGAAGAGTAGAAGCTAAAGAATTTATGACACATGGACATGAACTAAAGGGGGGAAGTGTGGGTGGGAGGGGGTGTGTAGGGTGGAGGGGAGTGATGGGGGAGAAATGGGACAACTCTAACAGCATAATCAATAAAATATAACTAAAAATAAAAAATCATCAATAATTACTTAAAACCTTTTTTTTTTTTTTGCTTATCAGTTTTCATTAGTGTTTATGTATTTAATGTGTGGCCCAAGACAACTCTTCTTCCTCCAGTGTGGCCCAAAGATGCCAAAAGGTTGGACACCCTGGTAAAGCTTAGTTTTGCCACCTATAAAATGGAGATAATATTTAACTCTTATCCTGGGTGAAGATTAAATGAAACGTTGTAGCATGTGGCTCAGAGCTTGGGACTTAGTAGGTGCTCAAACGCTATTGTTATCCTGAGGCTGCAAGTTTCTCATTTCCTCCTATTTTCATTTATTTTACCTAAGACGCTGTACTATGCACCAAGGTCTAAAGGCAGTAAAGTAGCTCCTACCTTTAAGGGGTAGTGGGGGTGAGGGGTCAGGGCTGAGACGTCATTAACCGGATGTCTGAATAGTGTTACAGGAGCTACGGCGCATGGAAGAATTCATTTACCCAGGTAATTTTTTCCTAAAAATATTTTTAATGTTCACAATCCCTGAACTGCGCGCAAACCAATGGATTAATTAGCACTGACATGTACAGTACGTTCCTACCACTTTTTGAACTCGACTGACGCCTTGCGCTCCAGCGTTTCCAAGGTGGTCGTAGCAAACGGCTCTCGCCCCGCCTCTTCCGCCAGGCGCCCGCGCGGATTGGTCCGCATGGACCCTATAAGATCTTGCGCGCAGGCGCAGCATTCTCTTTCCCCAGCTGCCGCTAAGGTGCTCGGTCCTTCCGAGGAAGCTAAGGCCGCGTTGGGGTGAGGCCCTCACTTCATCCGGCGACTAGCACCACTCCCGGCAGCGCTCACCCGGCTTTCGCCTACACCATGGCCTCCGTCTCGGAGCTCGCCTGCATTTACTCGGCCCTTATCCTGCACGACGATGAGGTGACGGTGACGGTGAGTTGGGGCCCAGGACCGCGGCGGGGATGGCCCAGGGGCGGCAGACTCACTTGCCCTCCCAGGCTTCCGGGTCAGGCCCTTCTGGCTGTAGCTGGGGCACTCGACACTCCAGCGGCGACTTTAGGCCTGGAGTCCATCTGGTGGACTCACGCGATAGTTGATCAGGAGCCTAGGCCACGTGCTAGCTGCTGAGAGACTGGTTGAGGTATGCGGCTGCGTGCTGTGGCTTTGAGAGCTTATTTACAGAAACTTTTGCAGCGTGTGGGTATCCTAATCCACATCTAGTTACATTCGAGGACGCTATCTTTTTTGTTTGATTGTCTTGAATTTTCTGGTTCTTTTAGTAGGCTTTGTGGAGCCAGGTTGCATAGTGAAGAGGAGAGCGCATGACCTCTGCTCCACCGCCCAGCTTTTAGTAATAGCTTAAAATAGCATTACATGGGCAAGCCCCAGCCCGTGAAATGGCAGCGATGAACTTGCCACTTTGCAAGGCTCCTGGCACACAGGAGTAGATAGCATTTCTTTTGCTCAAGAAAGCCGAAAAAAGTTGGAAAAGGTCGTCTTAAATAAACATAAAATATTGAAAATGGATACACATGGTTCAGTACAAACGTTTTGGACGATTTGTTTTCCATTTTCGGTATTTTGGAGACATTTAAGAAAGCTGTGGTTTGGTTGCTGATGGATTGTCATTTTATCTGTTTTAGGAGGATAAGATCAATGCCCTTATTAAAGCAGCTGGTGTAAATGTTGAACCTTTCTGGCCAGGCTTGTTTGCAAAGGTAAGGTGATGGTGGCAAAGTGATTTGGAAAGGTAAATTCGGGAAGACTTACTGGTTATTAAGTAAGGTGTTCATGCCAAACAACGTTTAAAAGTAACAGAAGGCCTCATGTCACTGGGCCAACTCTTAAGTAGTATTTCCTCACATTTCTGATTAAGGTTTAAATTGTCTTTGTGTCTTTCCTTTCTTGATGTCAGACTGGTTTCTCTTATGTTCTGAAACCATGATAAAAGAATTAACCAGCTCATTCCTTCTTTTTGAAGGGATGCCTAGGAGATAACTCCCATGCTAAGCCAAGCACATCCTTCTAGTATGATGGCATGCTTTAATGGAAGTTGGGTGTGGTAGCCTTTGATTGACCACTTTTGTTTTGGGGTACAAAAGATAGGATTCCTATCCAAAGAACTTGGTTCTGGCTGCCTCCTGTTGTGCAGGCTACTGAATGCCTGGCAAGTGAAGCTCATAGATGCTAACTGTACACCTTGTGCACTGCAGAGAGCTTTGAAAAATTGAAAACATTGTCCCTGTATTATCTGTAGTAAATTCTTTTTGGAAAAAGTCCTGGAATTACTTAGTTTGAAAATGAATTCATTGGTAAAAGGAGATGTGGAACGAACTGGAAGGAATCCTGGCTTAAAAAAGTTTGAGTTTTGGGGTTGGGTTTGTTTTTTTGTTTTTGTTTTTTTTTAACAGGTTAAGCTAGCATTTGGGGACCAGTTTCCCTATCTACAAAAGGAATTCAGCTAGTTATACCTTATACTTAAATATAGAATGCAAGCATGAGATTTAAAGCTTGGGAGTTTTTTATGAGTGCTTATTTTTAATATAGCTGTGTGGATTGCCCTGATTTAAGTTTTAAGGAATCTGAGTAGCAAACTGTCACTGGTAGATTCCAGCAAAGGAGAAGGAAGATACTACTCATTGTAAGTTTGAAAGGAGGTATAGCTTTTGTTTCTGGTAAGTACTATAACAAAAAGGCAGAACTGAATATTTACCTGTGTGTGCATTTGTGTTGCAGGCTCTGGCCAATGTCAACATTGGGAGCCTCATCTGCAATGTAGGGGCTGGTGGACCTGCCCCAGCAGCTAGTGCAGCACCAGCGGGAGGTCCTGCCCCCTCAACTGCTGCTGCCCCAGGTAGGAAACTTTGTATTAAAGGGAGGAGTGGAATCTAAAATTATTACAGGCAAAATTGCCTTTGATTTTCTAAGTTGATGGTGTATAGAAATCCTAAAACCAAAAGCATAGTTTGAGGGAAGTTGGGGGTATTTTGACCATGTAAGTTGAAGGGGCTGGATGTCTTTGGAGTTTAAAATAAAGGTGTGATTGACTCTTTTTCTTTTCTTTTTTTTTTTTTTAAGCTGAGGAAAAGAAAGTGGAAGCAAAGAAAGAAGAATCTGAGGAGTCTGATGATGACATGGGCTTTGGACTGTTTGACTAAACCTCTTTTGTAACACAGTCAATAAAAATCTGAACTTTACTGCTGCTGGTCTTGCTGATTGCCTGGGGATTTGCTATATAAAGATTATCTCACTTTTCTAATGCTGGCTTTCAATCTTTCCTGCTATGACACAAACTGGACACTGTACTAAGAATACATGTGATATTGTTGCATTGAGAATTGCATGTGGGGAGGTAGGAGAAAGGATCAGGGTAGGTACCTTGTCCAGATTACCTGTATGAATTCCATAATTACAGGGTGTGTCTTCTAGGCACAAGAGTCTGGTGGGGTCCGGTCCTCAGATTTAGAAAGCTCCTTTGCTAATGCCCAAACACAATCCTGGCAGGGTGGGGGGAGTGGTGTGAGGTGGAAATAGATTCACTTTTCAAAATGCCAAGGCTCAACAGGACTTTGATTTCTAAAATACTGTATGTTGAGAGCACCTATGATGTGCCAGGCCCTTGGAACATTTCTGCTCTTAACCTGTCTTCATTCAGTGAGGCATGAGTTTCAGAAGTTGAAGAAAAGCAGGACTATCGGTCCCACTCAATCCAGCGTTACAGGGCTGTTTGTGTAAGTTACAACAACCGCTTGGGCAAATGGCTATAGTATCTTGAAAAATGGAACACCCTATAATCTTGCACTCATGGACATTAAAATACATCTGGCAGTGTTCAAAACAAAAATAGTAAAAATCTCAGGCTCATCAGAAAATAAATGGTTCTAAATTATCAGCTGTGAAAAACTACAGATAGGAATTCTTGCTAATAGATTACATTAAAAAACAAATTCTAGTAAATTACCCTTTTCCAGCACAAAGCTCCAAAATAAGAGATGGCATTAAGCATGTGTATATATCAAAAAAGTTTTGGTAAACAATTCAGGACCTTTGAGTAGAGGGGAAGGTACAGTGAGGATAATTGTGTATTTACTGTTAAATTTTGGTTTCCACGCCAGAAAAGGGCCATTGTCAAACAATGAGGTATGTGTGTCAAAGATGATTATTCATAGCTTCATGTTAAGTACTTTCCTCATCCATCAGCTAAGGGCCAGCACTGCTGATCTTTGTTCTTAGGCACAGCACAGCAGTCCCTGGGTGAGACCCCATGTCACAGATGGGTAAGTGGGAAGCTCAAGGTTAACATGCCTGAGGTTACAAATTGGGTGGAAGGGCCCTGGCTAGTGTGACTTGGAGCATTGTCACGTACACCAAAACGTTGCTGGTCCAATCCCTGGTCAGGGTGGGTTTGGGAGGCAACCAATCCTTTTCCTCCCTAAAATCAAACTTTAGAAAAAAAATTATAAAAGTGCAGGTTCTACCTCCAAAGGTTGTTTATAACATCTCCCCATGCTTCTGTTTTCTCCCCTGCTGGCACTAGTTTTTTCATTAAAGTGTTTGCACCTACCTCAAAGTTCTGGAGAGGCCTGAGATAACAGGAATTCCTTGCACAATTCCAAATGTCAGTAGGAGGGAATACTGACACTTCACTTAAGTTGAAGACATACTTTGGGTTAAAGAGAAAAGATAGATAAAGGAAAGCATAGCATCTAGAACAATGGAAAATTAAGTGGCAAATTGGAATATAAATATCGAATACAGTTATTCAAACTAACACAACTGCAAATGTGCACTATAGCAAGACAAGTGTTAACATGGCCTAATGGGTTGCTGGCTTTTTAAAACAAATCTTTTAATACAGTAAAAATCTAACAGCTAAAAAAAACCCTTTCCAAAAAATGATCTAATAATCAAATTAGAAGACCTACACGTACATATATGCTGATCTTTTATTCATTTTTATATGGAATAAAACTAGTAACACCCATCTTTTAGTTTCTGATGCTTGGTTTGCTCTTTGTGAACTGTAAATAAGATGTACTTCATATTGGGGAATGAACAGAGTAAGTGAGCATGCCTATCAATGCTTGCTGGCATGTGATGTTATTTCCCTTCTCCCTAAGATCCCAGGAACACAGCTGCTACCCCTGGTTCTCAGGAACCCCAGGTCCAGCAGGTCTAAATCTTGGGTTCCTCAAAACCATTCCTGCCAACCTTCACAATCAGGCAGCAGCTTTGGTTTCACACTTCTGATTGTTTACCAAGCACACTTGCTATACTGTTTAAACAGTTTCATTGTTCTTAAAGTTATCCTGTGGCCACTGAAAGCATGTTTAGTTCCATGGCTGGCTGGCTGACTTACCCTTTTAATGATTCTGCATCAGCAGGAAGCCAGAATCAGGTGTAGAGGCTCTCTAATCCCTCTAGTGTTGGAGAATTTTAGGAAAAGACTGTGCCTACTGACAGATCATCTAAGAACAACTTTTTTTTTTTTAAAGATTTTATTTATTTTTAGAGAGGGGAAGGCAGGAGAAAGAGGAGAGAAATATCAATGTGTGAGAGACTCTAACATTGATTGGTTGCTTCTCACAGATGCCCTGACCCAGTTATGTGCCCTGACCGGGAATCAACCAGTGACCTTTTGCTATGTGAGAAGATGCCCAACCAACTAAGGCACATTAATCAGAGCTAAGCACAACTTTTTAAAAATCTTAATTGTCACTGAATGTGTTGCACAATGAGAAAAGTGTTTAAAAAAATCTGAAGCTTCTGTTAACTGCTTTATTTATTTATTTTTGCTTCTCAATTAAAAATGATGGGGAGATAACCACGTGTGAAATTTTATTTTTTATTTTTTTCAAATAACAAGAGAAAGTTTATTTAGAAAATTACAGGGGTAGCCCTGGCTGGTGTGGTTCAGCGGACCGAGTGCCGGCCTGCAAACCAAAGGGTTGCCAATTCGATTCCCAGTCAGGGCACATGCCTGGGTTGTGGGCCAGGTCCACAGTAACAGGGAAGGTGGGAAGCAACCACACATTGATGGTTCTCATCCTCTCCTTTCCTCTCTCTCAAAATAAATAAATAATGTTTAAAAAGAAAGAAAATTACAAAGGTGGTAGAATTGAGCCAGCTGAGCTGCACGGGCTCAGGAAACAAGTTACAAAGGCAGAAGAAGGGCCCTTGGAGTTTAGGAGAGACGAAGGCAAAGGTAACATGGCTGCAGGTAAGAAGAGGAGGAAGGGGAAGGCACAGGGCTGCTTCCAAGAGGCAGAATGCACCCACACGTGAAATTTTAAAACCACCTTTTGGAAAAGATAAACACTAATTAAAATTAAAGAATTCAAAATAATTATGTGCCTGACAAGTAGAAGATGCATACTAAACACCAAATGACTGAATTTAATAAGTGTCTTCAAATATTGAAGAAAGATTTAACAGTTGGATGATAAACTGTGCCAGTACCACTTGGCAAATGGACTGTTGCTGTTAGTGCGAATTACTACAACTTTTAAAGGAGTGTAGAAGGGCTCTATCTTTCAGAATGCACTGTTCCCTTACTTTCCACCCAGGAATTTCACTTACAGAAATCCATCCAAAAATATATGTACAATTTCACTGAGGCATTATTTTTTTTTGAAGCATTAATTGTAAGAGGAAAAAAAGTACACGAGAGGAGGCTTCCATGTAGCCATTAATAAGAATGCTGCTACTAAAAGATATCCAGGATATATTGTTAAGAGAAAAAGGCAAGTTTCAGACCAGTATACATGATATCCTAAAGGATTCAAATACAGATATTTACATATGTAAAGAAAAACTGGAAGGATTAAAAAGTAACAACAGTGACTACCTCTGGGGAGAGGCATTAGAAAGGATGAGAGTTTTTTTTCCATTTCAACTTATCCTTTTCTATATCACTTGAATTTTTAAAACCACATCCATGCATTACTTTTAATAGCTTTTAAGTATGATTTAGTAATGGCATCATGGTTTCAGGTGCTGGCTGGTGGATTAAGGCAACTGATCTGTTTGGAAACTTCTATGTCAGGATATTCTGGCACTTTCATTAGCCAGCAGGAATGGGATGGGACATATTTGTAAACTGAGAATAATGACCCCATTCCTGCCACAGGTCTGTTTGAGGGACGGGGAGCAATAATTAGCACTATTTTTAATTTTCCAAAAATTGGGGAGGCTTTAATATGGAAAAGAAACTCATTACAAGAAGCTCTGGAGAGAACAACTGGCCAATTTTGAGACAGTTTTAGCTCAAAATAAGGAAAATCTTTGGCATTAGGCTGAGGCTGGAATGGGGAAGACAGTAACTGCTTAGGAAGGAGTGTGGACTCTAGAGACTCTTCCAGCTGTGAGATCCCACAGGTCTTTTGGCATACAAGGTTAAGTGCTCTGTGTCAGACTACCTGTGTTGATTCAAATCCCAAATTGCCACTCTATGGCTGTGTGACCTTAGATAAGGCACTTGAGTAGGCCAGTTACCTGTTTCTTTATATGCATGGTGGGGATAATGATAGTACCTTATGGGGTTCTTATAAGATTAAATGAAATGGTATATGTAAAACAGCAGATTGTGTTTTAAAAAAATGTTATCATTTCTTTGCTATCTCTCACAGAATGGATTGACACTTAAAATATTAAGAGAATCTGAGAAATAATTCCTACTATTGAAACCGCTATTTTATTTTTACACCCTTTAAATATTTATGAAAATAGCTGAACATTGGATTTGCAAAATTAATACAATTAGTAGATTGGTAGAATTGCATACAAGCTGGATGGCTTTGCTTATGAAGGGAATTTTTGAAAGTTTGCTTTCCAGTTGCTGGCTCAATGCTGCCCAACAGTGGCTAATCACAGGAATGACTGAATTTGCCTCATACCAGAGTGCCCTTTAGGCCAGCATGTGAGAGTCAGGCAGACAAGAACATTTGCTGTTGGCCAGGGGTGAGAGAGTCAGTCCATACCTTGGAAAGGAAAGGCAGGTTTGTATGTCTATCAGTGACCCAGCTAAGAGGAAAGCAAGTGCACTTTAATATGGCCTTGCCTCCTGTGTCTTTACTTAGCAAGTTCGACTTTTCCTTTTAATATGCTCAAGTTCATTTGTTGTCTAAAAACTAAGAAGACAGCTACTAAGCTGCAATGCTATTTGGTGTGTTGTTGGCCTTCCTCCAAGGTTTCTGGAAGAAAACAGTCACACGAAAACCACTTCTGCTTTTGCCATAAAACTTGTGAAGGCTGCTGTGTTCTTACTGTCCCCTAAATAAGGTCACATGTGAAAACTTCTTTTAAATTTAGGGCCAGGAGAAAGTTTGTATCCTCAGGGGAATTCATAGCTATGCCTCCTTTATAACAAGTGCTCTGTGGCTTATGGCACTCACTTCTCTGCCCCAGCTGCTGAAAAACTACCCAGGCTTGATGGCCGATGTTAAGAATTCAGTTGACTCAAATGGATAATGTAATTGCTTCTTCTTCCTTTTCTGGTCTTTCCAGTGCTGGATCCTGCTCATCCCTGAATAAGCCCTGGGAGCCTCCTGCAACGCACAGTTAATGCCCATTTCCATTGAGTTCAGTCTGGTTTGTGCTATTGGAGATACATTAGTCTTGCTGCCCTTTCCTGAGGGCAGACAATAGATCTTCCAGGACAAACAGAGCATGTTAGATTTACAAGGAACTCAGTGTGCACCCAACTCTCCTTTTTCACACTTGTGGAAGAGGAAGCTCCGAGTGGCAAGGTGAAGTGACTGTACAATTTTGGAATAAAACCCAGGGCAACCATCATTGTTGCGCTCACTTCAGGTTATAACCTCCCACCTTCCAGCTTCTCAGGGAAGGGAGTTGTATTTTTAGAGGCCTCCTTGGCTTGGACAGCCTCAGCTTTCCTGTTGGTTTCTCATAGACAAAAAGGGTAGAGCCCGGGGCTTGGCTTCTGGGCACTGTCCCTGGCACTCTCTCAGGCCTAAGTTATCCCTCAGCTCCAGCTGCAGGTCCAGATCTGCACCCCAAGACAGCACTAGGACCCAAGCCTCAGAATGATACAGGAGTCCTTGCCCGCTGCTGAGGCTGTGCCCCAGGGAATTTGACCTTGTGCCAGCAGTGGCCATTTGACCAGGTCTACTCAAAGTGCAGTCCCCATGAAACCAGAGGGCAACCAAGTCCGGGGCTCATGTTGCCTGATACCGTAAGCGGAGAGAGGTGCATCGGTGGTTGCCTCTCACATGCCCTTAACTGGAGACCTGGCTTGCAACCCAGGCATGTGCCCCAACTGGGACTCGAACCTGCAAACTTTTGGTTCACAAGCTAGCATTCAATCCACTGAGCCACACCAGCCAGGGCCTAACTGCACTTTTATTAATACCGGAGGCCAGCAATCTGAGAAGGTGGCAGGTAAAAACCTTAACATCCACCTTCCCTTGAGCTTTCAGAAGCAAGTTTATATAGGGGAAACATGGGAATTTGGGAGGAGGAAATTCCTAAGGTCTTGCAACTCTAGCTAATTGTAAGTTGCTCAAACTGCTTGGCCTTGTTTAATTTTCTTGTCTTGGTTCCCCCATTCCACTTGCCCAAGAATTTCCCTACTTCTTACTATCCTGTCTCACCTGACCCTTGCTGGCGCAGGAACTATTGTTACCTGTCCATATGAAGACAAGAACAGGAAGTACTTGAGAATTTGAGAGTAAGCATTTAGAAACTTTTATAGCAATTTGACATTGTTACGTCATTCAAGCAGCATTTTTTTAACTAATTCATTTTTATTGCATTTTACAAAAAGTTACCAGAAAGTTAAAAAAAACAAAACAAAAAAAAAACGACAACCTGGTCCTACTTCATGGATGCCTTTTTCCAGCATGCAGGGGGCTTGGGATGCTCCCCAAGGGCTGTGGGAATGTGAAGTTCTCCTTTGGACAGCAGGGGGCGACAGAGACACAGGTAATCTGTCCTTCCCCAAACGTGGCCAGTTTCTTCAAGCAGTCTCCATTTGACCGTTCTGGACTCTGGGACACTGGAGAAAGGCAGGCTTTCTTTTTCTTGTTTTGCTTCAGCTGAGAGCAAATTCACCAGGGAGACCATCCAGGAGGGTCATCCACATAGAGATGGAGGAAAAGTGAGTCCCTCTGCCAGGGGCCTTTTTCCTGAGGAAGTATGGTTTTGTGGCTTGGGCTCTATAGCACAAGGCTTTGAAACAGGTTCTCTAGGTTTGAATCCTGGCTCCCCCTCTTAAGTTGCTGTGAGGCCTTGAAATCTCTTGGAAAGCCCAGTTTCCTCAAGTGTAAAGGAACCATTTTAATGCTACCTATCCCGTGGGGCTCTTGGGGAATTAAATGTGTATTAAGGCAGATGGAAAGTAAATTAAATCATTGTCCAAATATTGGTAAGTTTATTTCAGGCATTAAGTTTTAAGGTTATCATTTAACCTATGTACTATTATCAAATTTTTTAAATTATGAAATAAAAAGTCTGTTACCATATGCTGTTATACCATATTCCTTTAAAAAAAAATCCTGTTTCTCCTTCCTCTGGTTCGTTTATTTAAAGCTTTCACCCCGTTTTAACTTGAAGCTAACTTTATTAATACCCATTTGATACAAAATGGTTCCCTAAAGTCTTCCCTAATACTAGGATCCCTGATATTATTTAAATCTCAAATGGGGTGCAGAGAGCAAGGCCAGTATTACTGTTTACACACGAGATAACAAACTTAGAAAGGTTAAATACCTAGATTTAAGCCACAGAAGTAATTGCCTAAATCCTTTAGATTCTAAGTGATATGCTAAAATTATATCATCTAGGCCTCTTAAAGTTAAGAATGGGCGTTGGGTGAGAAGCTACTACTAATACACTAAAAGGGCATATTTAAATATGAAAAGTTACCACATTCTAAAAAGTTGAAAATGCCGCAAGGGCAGGAACTCTTGATAATACTGTAACTTTTAAGAAATGCGGACCGGTTCTGACGTGATGTATAAAGATAGGGCTCAAACACTCAGAAGAAGGGCTTCAGAGAAAACCCAAGCTAGTAAAACCACCGCACTCACTGACTGGCAGATTCCACAGGAAAACAGTTGTCTCCCACGTGTCTTTCAGAAAACGCACAGGGCACGAGGAATAGAGGAATAAAGGAAGCCGAGGAATAACGGAAGCCGGGGGTTGGGGGAAAGGTAAAAACAGCAGATAGGGCTTCCGTGACAGACCGAGACAGCACGAAGGCTGGGGCGGTACGGAGGGAACTCTGGGACGATCTGGAGGGCAACGAGGTCTGAGAAAAGACGTGGAAGCAGCATGGGGGAGGCGTTGGTCAGGGAAGCGGGCTACGCGGGGGCCCCACCCTGTGCAGCTCCCCAATGTCTTTGCTTCGAGTGGGGTATTGGGGACGAGAAAAGCAGAGTGAGGAGAAGACTCTAAAGTAACGAAGAACGCACAGGGGTCGGAATCCGAAAACGTGTATCTGTGGAGGGCCGCACCTCCAAGCCCTCCGAGCTGCCGTAACCCCGCCCCTCTACGCGTGGCGCCCATGACGCTTGGCGCGCGGACCTCTCTCCTTACAGAGGTCGCTCCGGTCTGAACGGTCGGCCTGTGCTGCGCGTGCGTGGTAGGGAGGGGAAGTGAGGCGGTTTCTTCGGCGCCTTTTCCGGCGGTAGCGGCGGCAGAGCTGGGAGGAGGAGGTGGCGGCCGGGAGCCCGCGCTCGGGGCGGCGGCTGGAGGTAACCTCCCGGGCCGAGCTGGGAAGGCGGGCCACCTCGTCCGCCGCTTCCCTCTGGAGCTCCGGCGGTAACTCTCTTTCCCTTCTCTGTGTCTCTGCAGGCAGCGCACCGAGTTCCCGCGAGGATCAATGACCTGACGAGCCGCTGGAGCCTCGCTGCCTCTTGGGTAGTTTGGGTCGGTGGTGAGCCCGGTGCTCGCGGTCCGGCGGACAGACCGGAGGGTCGTAGTCTTCCGCGACGTTGAGAGGGCTGAGGAGCGGGAACCGCAGCAGCGCTCGCGCGGCGCCTGCTGGGGGAAGGGCAGTTCCGGGCCGGGCCGCGCCTCAGCAGGGCGGCGGCTCCCGGCGCAGACTCAGGGCCCCGGCGGCAGCGGCGACTGGAAGAACCAAGTTGTGCGGTCGGTGATGCCCGAGTGAGCGGCGGGCCCCGGCCTCTGCCCCGAGGAGGCAACTCCCACGCAGGCCGCTCGGGCGCCCTCGCGGCTGGGAGGCTTCGTTTCGGTTTCGCGGCGGCGGCAGCGTTGTTGGCTGAGGGGACTCGGGACACCTGAATGCCCCCGGCCCCGGCTCCTCCGACGCGATGGGGAAGGTGCTATCCAAGATCTTCGGGAACAAGGAAATGCGGATCCTCATGTTGGGCCTGGACGCGGCCGGCAAGACAACAATCCTGTACAAGTTGAAGCTGGGCCAGTCGGTGACCACCATCCCCACCGTGGGTTTCAACGTGGAGACGGTGACTTACAAAAATGTCAAGTTCAACGTGTGGGATGTGGGCGGCCAGGACAAGATCCGGCCGCTCTGGCGGCATTACTACACCGGGACCCAGGGTCTGATCTTCGTTGTGGACTGCGCCGACCGCGACCGCATCGACGAGGCCCGCCAGGAGCTGCACCGCATTATCAATGACCGGGAGATGAGGGACGCCATAATCCTCATCTTCGCCAACAAGCAGGACCTGCCTGATGCCATGAAACCCCACGAGATCCAGGAGAAACTGGGCCTGACCCGGATTCGGGACAGGAACTGGTATGTGCAGCCCTCCTGTGCCACCTCAGGGGACGGACTCTATGAGGGGCTCACATGGTTAACCTCTAACTACAAATCCTAATGAGCATTCTCCACCCATCCCCCGGAAGGAGAGAAATCAAAAACCCATTCATAGGATTATCGCCACCATCACCTCTTTCAATTGCCACTCTTTTGAATTTGAACTCTGGAGTTACTGTTCTACAGTTTGGGAGGGTTAGGGGGTTTCCTTTTTGTTTGTTTCTTTTTCTTTCTTTTTTTTTGCTTTGCGTTAGGATGATCTGATCTGACATTTGACATGAACACAAAGTGTTAGATGCTTTTGTTAACTTCCAGCAAATGGGATGGGGAAAATATAGCAATTCTTGGTAAAGTCCTTTATAATAATAACGGTATGATTTTTTTATTTCAGGAGAATCTTTTTTCCCCCCAATGTATGCTTTTTTTCCTTTTTGCCCAGTTTCCTTATCACTTGCTGTAGATGGCTTATTTTGCATTCATGCAGACTGTGTTGCAAGTCTGTTTCATCTAGTAAACTGAAAATTATTGCTTAATCAAACTGCCGTTTGTCTTTTATATTTAAGGCCTTTTCCCCTCCCTTATGAGTTCTTTCACTTAGTGATTTCAAATGTGACCTTTTATATCTAAGACCAGTATAGTAAACTTAGCCCACAGTGGCAAATAATGAGTAATATCATTGTAATATGTTCCGATTGCACATCAGTATGTTAAAAAGGTAATATAAGAAGTTCTTTGAAATGCCAGCTATTAAGTTCTGAAACATACATCATGCATGAGTTAGGGGTAAATCTCAAGTTCCCCTTTACATAGCTGACTTACACCACATAAAAATATGAAATTGTAACCTGCCAAGAACAGATTTTTTTTCACTGCAAAGTTGACAACTTTGCTGTTTTGCCTTTTTTAACTTTAAAAAGACTCTTTCCAAAAAATGGAGCAATAATGGTATATCTGCACAGTTAAAATATTTGTAGATATTTTAAGTGATTTTTGGGCAAAACTGGAATATATACTTTTACCATGTTTCAAATGTCTAAGATCAGTAGTTTTAAAATTACTAGGATTTTACTTTGTTCATTAATAAAGCATTTAACAATTTAAATTGTAAGCACCTTTTACCTAGTTGGAAAAATATGCATTCCTGTTTTTACATTACAGCAACTGATTGAAGATAAAAGTCTTTTTTTATAGATCAGTGATCCACACCTCCATTAATAAGAACACTGGAAAAGATGTTTTATAAAAAAAGATATTTAGTACTGTTTGTAGGATTAACTCATCCAGATAGTCAGATATCCTGTTGGTTCAATAATACACCATCTCCTTTAAGGAAGGAAATGTGATGAATGAATGACGTGTAGACATGAGGAATGACAATTAAAGGGGAAGTAGGATGAAGAGAAAGAACCTACAGATGACAATGAATGTAAACTTACTTTTCTTCAAGGGTCATCAGTGTGCTCGCTTGGTGATATCTAGATCCTAACAACATTACTTGCTCAGCTGGTTAGGACCAGTAACTAGATTTTTGAGACCACTATGATGATACTTTGAACCAAATATTAATGTCTGATACAGAATTGTGAAGCAGCATGTGGTTCTTAAATAGCCTTAAGGATTAAGTTTAGAGATCCTCAAGGAATTAAAGTTAGGGAATTTCAGAAATGTAGACTGCAAAGCCAGTATACAGGAAAAAATAATGGGTCTTATGAGGGTGTTTGAAAACAAATTGAGCAGGATATCATGGTATATAGTTGGACAGTATTGGTCCTTCGTGCTTTGGCCATATTGTATGATGGAGCTTTTACCAAAGATGTATGAAAAACAAAGGCTATAAGAAATTAACTCTTCAAAGTAAACTTGACAAAACATTTTACTTAAAGCAGGTGAGCAAAGGTGCTATGCTGCAGGCTCCTGATGGTACGGAGAGATTTTTGAATTAAAAATGCAACAAAAGTATAAAATTATTAGTTTCACTTTAGTAGAAGTATCTCTAGAAATGAAGCTGGCAGACACATCTAAGAACATTTTAGTTGCTTTTAAGATTCCCAAGGCTCTACCATAGGCTCTACCATAAATTTAATTCCTAGTGTTTCAAATTATTACGTTAAGGTACATACATCGGTAATATGAATATCAATGCTATAATAACATCCTGAAACAAGACAAGCACAAAGGTATAAATGCCTAAACTGGAGGAAACTTGAAACCCTCGTGTTAATTCTAAATGTAGTATTTCTAACTTATGAGAGTTAGAGTGATAGGCAGCCATTTTTTGTGTCTTAAAGTAAGGGGCATAGTTAAAATTTTATACATCAAGTGATTGCTGTTGAATGTTGCAGGTGAGATGTGGTTTTTATTTGAAATGTTTAAAAACAAGGGGGTGGAGGGGGGAAACAAATATTTGAAATTTGGAAAATCCTAAACCTTTTGGTAAGAAATTGTAATTTCCACTTACATTTTTTTTTAAGGATATAAAAGGCCGATAATTGATGTAGTTAAATTGAACCATAACTGTTGCTGATTATGGGGCAGGAAATTATATCCTGCAGAGAAATTATAATTTAAGAATTTTAAAAATGAGATCCTGAAGTTTTTGTTTAATTGCATCAATTTCTGTATTTATGTGAATTTATAAACTGCAGTACATTTTGAATGAGGTTAATCTTGTCTAATATAAGTAAATGGGTCTGTAGACTGCCCCAAACTAAAAAGTACAGTACCTGGAATTGTGTTCTTAATGGTTGTAGTGTTGGTAAAGCACTAATATGCAGAAAATAAAGGAATTACACAGTGCAGTTTCTCACGTTATGTTGCTCCTTTGAACTAGATTAAATGGGACGTGGTGTGTTGGGCCATGTTATTCTCCAGGGACATATGGTATAAAGTGACTTAATGTGCTAGTCACCTAACTCTTTTAAAAACAAGGAGGGAGAATTTTGTTCTTGTAATGCTAGCTCGATAAGGAGGTTTTGCCCTGGTTTAGTTCTACCAAACTTACCTGATTTTATGATAATTTAGGACACAAAAACAGTTGAAAATAATTTTTAGAAAATAAAGTTCTCCAGCAGTTTTTATTCTAGTTTTTTCAAAATCACAATCTTAGCATATTTAGGAGTACAGAATTGTGTATAAAGAATTGGCCTGACAAGTCATCTTAACTTTTAACAACTGCCTTGGATTTTAAAGTTGGACTTTGTTGCTTCTCTGATAAGAAAGACAGAACTAGCCATTTTGAAAGAAAATAGTAAATGAAGCATAACTCTGATGAAAGGATTCTTAAAACATGTCCTTTGCTGTAAGCATTCCCTCTTGTATTGGCACTTACTGTACTTTGATTTTAGAATGTCTTACTGTGATCTCTAGTGTGATTTAGACCCCCACATTAATGTTATTAACATATTTAGTATTGTGATTTACTAATGGCTATCAAGTATTAATTTATAAGTGATAGCAGTAGAAACTACTTTACTGTTCAGTAGGTTATGTTTTAATATAAATTTAGAAATATAGTAGCCATAATCTGAGTGGTGATGGTGCTTACTAAATTCCTCAATACCTTGCTAAGTATATATCAGTGATGGTAAGGCAATTTTTTTTTTTAAATAGGTGAAAATTGTAAAACCACATATAGCAATAAAAAATAACTTTAAGCCTGACTGATCACTGAGAATAATGTATTTGGAGTATAACATTAAATAGAAACAGATTTTTGCTTTATTTTAAATGGAAAAGACAAAGTATGAAAGATTACAATATTAGGAAATATATTAAAAGGGTGTACTGGGAGATGGAGCCATAGAAGAGACAAAGTAACTTTGCCCTGATTTGCTAAACTTCAAAGTTGCCAGACTGGATTAGTGAGTTGAATCGGTAGGGAATACAGACCAAAGAGATCAAAGAGGCAGAACAGGTATGTGGAGAGGTTGAGGAATGACAATTGAAATTTGTTATTAAATAAGCTAAAGTAATGGTAAACCTCCAGGGAATTAATAATAAGAGAATGCTGCATATTGTGAGACAGTAAGAAAATGCTTTTATTTTGAACCTTTTTTCCCTTTAAAATGTTTTATGGCTAGAAACAATTTAAAAATGGAAGTATTTGTCAATCTTGTTTTCTAATACCTTTTCATTTGTTAAATTATTTCACTAGGATACTATATATTTCCTCCATAGTATTTGTTTTATAAGTGTGAAAGTAAATTTATTAAGCAACTAGTGATATACTTGAGATACATCAGTGAAAAAATACCTGCCTTCATAGAACTTATCTTGGTGGTGGTAGTCAGGGATGGGGTGTGGGGGCAAAGATCAGATGATAAATAAAAATGTTAGGTGATATACTATGTATTATATACTATGTTCTGTATATATGGGGATAGGCAGGGATGTGTTCAGAGAAGGCCTCATTGGGAAGGTGACATTTGAGCAAATATTGGAAGGGAGAAAAATTAATATCAGAGGAATTGACATAGTAACAAGAGGATAATATATATAGTATAAAGTGGGGGTGGGGAAACCATGGCCAAGGACAAATCTGACTGCAGGCTGTTTTTCTTTAATTTTTTTGAAACTTTAAGGCATTTTGTTGTCATTTTCTTTTTTGTTCATTTTATTGTATTTTTTCCATTACCATTTATTCTCCTTATACCCCCTCCCACCCCACCCCCACAATCACCATGCTGTTGTCCATGTCCATGAGTCCTTTTTCCTTTTTGCTTAATCCCTCTGCCCCCTAAGTTCCCCCATAACTGTCAAAAAACAAATGTGAATATGCAATAGAGACAGTATTTAGCCTGAAAAGCCTAAAATATTTGTTATCTGGTTCTTAATGAAAAATGTTGGCCCCAGGTCTAAAGCCCAATTTTTAGAAAATATTAACATATAGGACATCTAACAACTCAAAGTAAAAGACTTGTTAAATGAATGAGTCTAATAAAAACTTTAGGATTCAGTGGCAAATAGAATTTATTTACTGCATTTGAACATTTAGGGATCCTTCAAACATGTTATTGAGTAGTCTAACTGGGATTTTCTTTTTCCCTAAATTAGTTTAAATGGATGAAATCAGTAGTTTTTCAGTTTCAATTTTAACATCTCAAATTTTATGAGTCATTTTATTAAAAATACTTTCCTTATTTTTTGGTAGTTTTGCTGGTCTTTGGGTATAAGTTAAATGGGCTTCTCTGTTAAAGTGCTTCCAGATAACCTAGATTAATTTGGAATAAGTTCAGGTATTGAACTGTGGCTTTTATTCAGTTGGTATTACTGTAATCAAGTCCTGAGTCCAATAGTTTATATTATGAAACTTCATAAGAGGAAGTGTTTTATTGACTTGGAAACTAATGTGTTACATGATATTTGGTTTCTTCTGGTATCATTCCTGTAACCAGTATAAACTAGGAAAAATAATTTGCACATGAATTATATCTTCCCTAGAGTTGTATACTACTTACATAGTAGGGTGTAGGAATATATAATTCTTAAAAGAGAAACTAAACAAATAATTTAGCAGGAGTTATGAAAGTATGTTTTATAGAGGACATTTACAAATGGGCTTTAAAAAATAAAAACACTTACAGTTCATGGAAAGACCTATGTGAATCTTGTTATTCATGACTATAAAAGCTATTTCCCATTACACCTGAATGGACTAGCCTAGGAAGATCAGAGCGTATGAGAGGGGAAAAAGTTTGTTATGGGAGTTATAAAAGCAGGGATTTGAATCTTTGAAGTTTGTTCTAATGTGGCAAACCAAAGTGCTTTCTTTATCCTTTTATTTCTAAAAGTTGGTGTTTGTGAGTAAGTCCTAGGTTGGGTCCAGGCCTAAAGAGATCAAATTGGGGAATATTCTAAGAATAATAAGAGCATTTTTTTATCATTTGCCATATACCAGTTTATTGTTCTAAGAATTTCATGCATATTCTCTTAATCCTCACAGCTTTGGGGAAAGGGCTCCCATTTTATAGTCCAGAAAACTGAGCCTTAGGAAAGGTATATGTTAATAAGCAGCAGAGCCAGACTTTGAACTCAGGTAGTCTGTACCATAAGTGTGATTGAGGTGAACAAGTGGTAATGGTACTTTGTGTGTGTGTATGTGTGTTTGCTTATAAAAAGCTTACTTTCAGTAATATAATTTTCTTATTTGATCACTAACAGATTTTGAGTCACATGATTTAAGTCATCTGTATAATGGAAAACATGGCTTTAGATTTGGCTTGAGAAATTTTTTTTTCTGTAAAAATCACATGACTCCTCAATAGATTAAATTTTAGAGATCATTGTGAAAAACAGGAAAAGTTTTCACTGATCTGATTATTTGCATGATTATTTATATATACAGGGTCCGGCAGAAGTAAGGCCTGCTTGAGTGTAGTGGGTAGAGTAGTAATATTAATGTGGGTGTAATGATTTATAGTTTTAATTTGAACATTTCACTTAAAATGTCATATGATATGCTTGAGTGTGATATTGTTATGTTACAGAATTACATGCTTATGATTTTATAATAAAACATTTTGTAATAAAAAATGGGCGTGATTTGTGCCGGACCCTGGATATGCTCCTTTTGATGTAAGAACAGTTTTACCTACATGAAATGGCTGAACAGGAAAAAAAAGCTTTAGGAAATTTAGAGTGCATAATTTATTGCATCTCTACCTGATAAATCATAATTACAGACATTTTAGTATTATTTAATAGGTAAATTTCTTGCTTTTAATATCCCATTACAGCTTCATTTTTGTAAGTGAGGTTTACTAAGAACACTATATCCCCCTGTCAGCAAGAGCCTAGAGCACAGGTGGCAAATGCAAGGCCTGTGGGCCGAATCTGGCCCTCCACCTTGTTTTATCTGGCCCGGCACCTTGTTTCCCAGCGGCCACGCTGAGCTCTCACTTAACTGTTAAGGAGTGGTTACATTTATACAGTCCTAAAATTATGTTTGGCCCTTTGAAGGCAACCGTGAGGCTGATGTGGCTCCTGGTGGAAATGAGTTTGACACCTCTGGCCTAGAGTCTAGGGTAAGCTAGAGTGCTCTAATCATGTACTTGGGAGTTTAAGTTGGGACTTAATAAGTAAAAGTTGATAATATTGGTACAATGCAAAAGTGCCTTACCTAAAAATCCTATTTGTCAGTAATTCGTATATGCAGTAGAAATTTAAGGCAAGGCATATACTTGAAATGCTCAAAGTAATCAAGTATGCTTTTAAAATACTACACAGAGAAAGGAAAGATATTGAGGGCTGAAGTGGGCTAGGCAAGGCAGGTGAGAATTGAGTTGGACTCACAAAGTCAGAGAAATTATAGTATATTTATTGCATGCTCATTGTGTGCTAGGCACTGTTTTAAGTGCGTTACATCCATTACCTTGTTTAAAATGTATGAGCAAAGGCATAAGGGTAGTGATCTATATATTATATTTGGGAGATAAAGAATAGACTTATCAGCTCTGGCTGGTGTGGTTCAGTGGATTGAGCACCAGGCCTGTGAACCAAAATGTCACCGATTCGATTCCTGCTCAGGGCACATGCCAGGGTTGTGGGCTAGGTCCCCAGTTGGGGGCATGGGAGAAGCAATTGATCTATCTATCTCTTACACATCAATGTTTCTTTCCCTCTCTCCCCCACCCCTCTCAAAAACAAAGGAAAAAAAAAAAAAAGACATAACATCAAGGTTGCCTTTTTAAGCAAATAAATATATAGGGCCCCCAGTTAAATTTCAATTTCACATAACAGTATTTTGAATACAATATATTCCAAGTAGTATACTAAAATTACATACTAAATATTGTTGTTTATCTGAAATTCAGATTTAAAATACAAGGTGGCCTATATTTTATTTGCAATCTTATGTTTGACTCAAGTGGTAGGAGAGGAAGTAAGGTTCAAAATGGAAGTTGAAAATTAGATTTTTAGAAGGCCCCAAGAGCTAGACCAAGTAGTTTGGATATTGTTTTGTGTATAATAGGAGCCACTGAAAATTTAAAATGTTTACGTAGCTGGAGGGAGTCACAATGTTTAGGAATATAAATCTAGTAGTTTTGTATAAAATCATAGGTATCAGGGTCATGGATAGAGATTTAAAGAAAGAATTCCTTTCAAGAGACTTAATAATTTAGGTGAGAAAATGAGGACCAAGTAAGGCATAATGACAAAATGAGAAAGAAGTGACAAAATGAGAAAGAAGTGAGGTAAAATTTATTGGTCAACATATATGGCTAGCAGAAGGAGAAGGTATTGAAGATTTTGATTCTTTATTCTTATCTAAAAGAGAATTATAGCACCATTGATAGAAAGAAAACAGGATACACAGCAGATTTGAGTAGAGACACTTTGGTAATTGGGTAAAGTATCTTATTTACAATCTTGAAAAGAGGGCTATTCTTTTCTATAACTATTCTGTCCTAGAGCAGTGCTGTCCAATATAAATATAATGCAAGCCACCTACATAATTTTAAATATTTTAGAAGTCACATTTTTAAAAGTAAAAAGAACCCTGGCTGGTGTAGCTCAGTGGATTGAGTGCACGCTGCGAACCAAAGTGTTGTTGGTTCTCGATTCCCAGTCAGAGCACATGCCTGGGTTGTAGGCTGGGTCCCCAGTGGGGGCCGCATGAGAGGCAACCACACATTGATGTTTCTCTACCTCTCTTTCTCCCTCCCTTTCCCTCTCTCTAAAAAATAAATAAATATTGCTGCCCCCTTTGTCAAATATTAATTGACCATAGAGACTTGGGTTTATTTCTGGGCTCTCTGTTCTGTTCCACTGGCCCATGTGCCTGTTTTTATGCCAGTACCAGGCTGTTTTGATTACAGTGGCCTTGTAATACAGTTTGGTGACAGGTATTGTGATCCCTCCTACTTTCTCTTCTTTCTCAAAATTGCTGCAGCTATTCAGGGTTGTTTATGGTTCCATATAAATTTTTGAATTGTTTGTTCTATGTCTGTGAAATATGCCATTGGTACTTTAATAGGTATTGCATTGAATTTGTAAATTGCTTTGAGTAGTATGGACATTTTGATGATGTTGATTCTTCCGATCCATGAACATGGTATATGTTTCCATTTGTTTGTGTCTTCCTTGATTTCTTTCTTCAGTGTTGTGTAGTTTTCTGCATACAGGTCTTTTACCTCCTTGGTTAGGTTTATTCCTAGGTATTTTATTTTTCTTTTTGCTATAACAAATGAGCTTTTTTTCTTGATTTCTGCTTCTGCTGTTTCATTGTTGGTATACAAAAATGCCCTTGATTTCTGGATATTGACTTTGTATCCTGCTGTTTGGCCAAATTTATTTATTAGGTCAAGCAACTTTTTGGCTGAGTCTATAGGATTTTCTATGTACACTATCATGTCATCTGCAAACAATGATAGTTTTGTTTCCTCCTTTCTGATTTGGATGCCTTTTATTTCCTTTTCTTGTCTAATCTCTGTGGCTAAGACTTCTAATAGTATATTGAATAGAAGTGGTAAAAGTGGACATCCTTGTCTTGTTCCTGATCTTAGTGGAAAAGATTTTAGTTTTTGCCTGTTGAGTATGATGTTGGCTGTAGTAGTCTCATATATGGCCTTTATTATGTTGAGGAATGCTCCCTCTATTCCCACTTTGCTGAGTGTTTTTATCATAAATGGGTGTTGTACCTTATCAAATGCTTCTTCCGCATCTATTGATATGATCATGTGATTTTTGTCTTTGCTTTTGTTTATGTGATGTATTACATTTACTAATTTGCGAATGTTGAACCATCCTTGCATCCCAGGGATGAATCCCACTTGGTCATGGTGTATGATCTTTTTAATGTATTGTTGGATGCTGTTTGCCAATATTTTGTTGAGTATTTTTGCATCTATATTCATCAGTGATATTGGCCTGAAGTTTTCTTTCTTTGTTTGTGTCTTTATCTGGTTTTGGGATTAGGATGATGCTGGCTTCATAAAAAGAGTTTGGGAGTCTTCCATCATTTTGGATTTTTTGGAATAGTCTGTGAAGGATAGGGGTTAGCTCTTCCTTAAATGCTTTATAGAATTCTCCTGTGAAACCATCTGGTCCAGGGCTTTTGTGTGTTAGGAGTTTTTTGATTACTGCTTCAATTTCATTTGCTGTTATTGGTCTGTTCAGGCTTCCTGCTTCTTCTTCATTGAGTTTTGGAAGATTATGTTTTTCTAGAAACTTGTCCATTTTCACCTAGGTTTTCAAATTTCTTGGCATACAATTCTTCATAGTAATTTCTTACAATCCTTTGTATAAAATGGAGTAAAAATAGCCTCTTCAACAAGTGGTGTTGGGAGAACTGGACAGCTATGTGCAAAAAAATGAAACTTGAGCATCAACTTACACCATACACAAAAATAAATTCAAAGTAGATAAAAGATTTAAATATAAGCTGTGACACCATTAAAGTCCTAGAGGAAAACATAGGCAGGAAAATCTCAGATATTTCATGCAGCAACATTTTTACTGATATATCCCCTAAAGCAATGGGCATAAAGGAAAGAATAAACAAATGGGATCTCATCAAAATAAAAAGCTTCTGCACAGCTAAAGAAAACAGTATTAAAATAAAAAGAGAACCAACTGTATGGGAAAACATATTTTCCAATGATACCTCAGACAAGGGTTTAATCTCCAAAATATATAAAGAACTTACATGACTCCACTCTAAGAACACAAGCAACCCAATTAAAAAAATGGGCAAAGGACTTGAACAGACACTTCTCCAAGGAGGACATACAGAGGATCCAGAGACACATGAAAAGACTCTCAATATCACTAGCTATCAGAGAGATGCAAATTAAAACCACAATGAGATACCACTTCACACCAGTCAGAATGGCCATCATAAACAAAGCAACAAACAACAAGTGTTGGAGAGGTTGTGGAGAAAAGGGGACCCTAGTGCACTGTTGGTGGGAATGCAGACTGGTACAACCACTATGGAAAGCAGTATGGAATTTTCTAAGAAAACTAAAAATGGATCTTTTGACCCAGCAATCCCACTGCTAGGATTATATCCTAAGAACCCTGAAACACCAGTCCAAAAGAACCTATGCACCCCTAAGTTCATAGCAGCACAATTTACAATAGCCAAGTGTTGGAAGCAACCCAGGTGCCCATCAGTAAATGAATGGATCAAAAAACTATGGTACATTTACACAATGGAATTCTATGCAGCAGAAAGAAAGAAGGAGCTCCTACCCTTTGCAACAGCATGGATGGAACTGGAGAGCAACATGCTAAGTGAAATAAGCCAGGAAGTGAAAGACAAATACCATATGATCTCACCTTTAATAGGAACCTAACCAACAAAACAAACAAGCAAGCAAAATATAACCAAAGACACTGAAATTGAGAACAGACTGACAGTCACCAGAGGAGAGAGGGGAGGGAAGATCAGGGGAAAAGGGGAAGGGTTTACAGGAACAAGTATAAAGGACACATGGATAAAAACTAGGGGGGTGGAAATGGGAGGGAGGTGGGGAGGGCTGGGGCGGTGGGCTGGGATGGGAGTAAAAGACAGAAAACTGTACAAGAACAATAATTAAAATAAATAAATAAAGTCTTTAAAAAGAACTAAAAAGAAACAGGTCAAATCAATTTAATAATGTTTTATTTAACCCAATATATCAAATATATTATTTTAATGTCACCAGTATACAATAATTATTGAGATATTTCACATTCTTTATTTCATACAAAATCTTCACAATCCAAAAGTGTATTTTTTCTACTTAAAACACATCTCAGGTTGGACTAGCTACATTCCAGTGCTCAATAGCCACACATAGTTACTGGTAATCATATTGCACAGTTCACTTTTAGAGGGTGGTTATTTCTCCCTAATACCATATCTATAATTTCAGTAACTGCACTAGAGGGTACCAGTTAAAATCACTGAGATATTGGCAAACTATGGTTTATAAGCCAACTCTGGCCCACTGCCCACTTTTATAAGTAAAGTTTTATTGGAACCTATCATGGTCATTTACTAAAATTTGTGTGTTGTCTCTGGCTGTTTTGCATAGCAAAAGCAGAGCTGAGTAATTATGACAAAGATCATAAGACCCGCAAAGCCTAAAATGTTCCAGGCCCTAACTTAAGTTTCAAGGGTGGAACACATACTTTATACATTTAAATGGGTTTTCAGAAAGAAATAACATAATGGTTAAAAGATGATGTATATGTTAATTCATTTATTCATCAAGGATTTATTTAATAGGTTCCAGGCACTGTACTAGGCCATCAAAGCAGAAATAAATAAGTGTCCTTAATCTTCAAGAAGTTCACAGTCTAGTGGAAAAATAGAGACATATGCACAGATAATTGCAAAGGTATGCTATAATAGATGTTGCCCCAGAGAATGGGAGGTAGTCAGAAGAATGGAAGCCTTCTGAAGATGTCCATCTGAGGTGATTTCTAAGGCATGAGTAGGAGTTATTCAGATAAACAAGAGGTGGATGATGTTCTAGGTAGCATAATAGTGCAAAGGCCGGAAGGTGTTAGCATAACACCCTCAGGAATTGACAGCTAGCTTATGCCTGGAGCATAGGGTGAACTGATGATGTGTGATGAAGATGGAAAGATGGTCAAGGTCTGGATCATGAAGTGCCTTTGTTTTTTTTTTTAAGGAACTTTGATTTTATAATTTGGGTACTGGGAAAATCTTGTAGAATTTTTAAGCACAAAACTGCATGAAATTTACATTTTAGGGAGCTTACCGACTACTGTGTAAGCACTGAGTAAAGATCCTGGGTAGGAAACCTATTTTAAAATTCTTTAATTGAAGTAATGGCTATGGTGGTGGAGAGGGGAGAATGTGTTTGAGAAATACTTGAATGGCATTTTTCAAAGTGTGTTCTGTAGAATACTGATCACAGTCCTTGGAAGAAAGACTTCCAAGCTATTTGGCTAATACTTCATATTTTATTTGCATTTGGGATTCACAGGGTACTTTAGCAATATATGAGGGTGGGCAAAAGTAGGTTAAATTACTGGCTATCATTACTTAAAGGATAAATCATAAGTAAGGGTACAAAATAATAATAATAAAAAGAAGACAAATAATACAAATAAATAATACAATAAATAATAAATAATAATGCAATAATAAATAGTTTCATGTAGTCATAACTGTAAACCTAATTTTGCCCACTCCTGTATTGAAGGTTCTTAAAAGTCCTGCTTTAACTCAGCATTTCGCAAACAAATATGATCATGGAGCTGCACCCCTCTTCTTAAAACAAGTATCCGTCTCTGTTCTATGAAACAAGGGTTCCAAGGACTACAGTATTTCCTTCCTTCCTTCCTTCCTTCCTTCCTTCCTTCCTTCCTTCCTTCCTTCCTTCCTTCCTTCCATTCATCCTTCCTTCCTTCCTTCCTTCCTTCCTCTCTTCCTCACCCCTACCTCCCTATATCCCTTTCTTTCTCTTCCTCTCTCTCTTTCTCTCTCTGTTTCTTTCTTATTTTTAGAGAGAAAGGGAGAGGGAAAGGAATAAAGAAAGAGGGAAACATCAATGTGAGAGAGAGACGTCAATCCAATGCCTCCTGCACACTCCAGGACTGGTACCTAACGACAACCTAGGCATGTGCCCTGACCAGAATGGAACCGGCAACCTTTTGCTTTGCGGGACAACACCCAACAGTTGAGCCACACTGGTCAGGGCAGGACTATAGTTTTGGAAGCCCTATTTTAGGAGCAGAATCAACAAGTTTTGGCCAACAGAATGAATGGAAACAAGGGGAAAAGTCTGAATGAGTGACTGCTAATCAGGCTACACTTATGGAAATACAAATTAGAAGGAAAAGAGCAAGTTTAATGAGAAGAGGGAGATTACATGACTAGTTTTGACAGGAGGTTTAGGCACCTATGGCATGGACATCTATGTGGAGATATGCAGTAGATAGGTCAGGAGACACTAAGTTTACGGATAGATGTTTAGGAGTTAACTTGCAAATTCATTTAAAAACCATAGATGCTAGTAAGATTTCCTGGGAGAAGAATAAGGGCAGAGGATGGAGCACCTACTTGGGGAACACCAGTGTTTAAGGGATAGGTAGAGGAAGAGGAGGATACCAGAGAAGATTGAGAAGGAATGGGAGATAATGATGTCCTACCCTACGAGGAGATTAAGAAGGTTGAAGTTCAAAATGAATTCTATAGAATTGACATTGGAAAGTCATTGGGACCTTAGGTAAATTTGAGTGAAGTGGTCATAAACTAGTTTGGAATGAAAGAGACAGGAGGCAGCAGTAGAAGTGTTCCAAAAACCTGGAGATGATGGAATGTTAACAGATGTTAAGCATGTGATAAAAGCAGATATATGTGAAAGTTTATAAAAACACTGTAATATAAGAGGGTCATTTAATCTTTAAAACATTAACCATTGTAGGTATTGATTGTTGAGGGTGGAGTGGGGAATAAGGAGCCTGTGCCCCCTACCACCAATTTCCTGGAGGTAAGGGAAAGTGAAAAAAGAATCCATTTGAAAAATGTTAATGCCTTTAAGCTGCTTTTTTTTTTTTTTCATAGTTACAGCTTTCCTCTTGGAAATGACTACAATGACCAAGCCCAAGTAAGTTATAGTCCCCCTATAATTACAGATAAAGATGGTGGCATCTCTCTTTCACAAATGCAAATAGGAAGCCATGATGGCTATTACTGTCCAGTAAATCCCAGCAGTTAGTGATATAGCTGAGACTAGACTCAAAATTCCTTTATACTTATTACTCATATAGCTATGGAGTGAAATTTAAAAGAATTTATAATATGCAGCCCTGGCTGTTGTAGCTCAGTGGATTGGGCGCGGGCCTGTGAACCAAAGGATAATGGTTCGATTCCCAGTCAGGGCACATGCCTGGGTTGCAGGCCAAGAGGCAACCACACATTGATGTTTCTCTCCCTCTCTCCTTCCCTTTCCCTCTAAAGATAAATAAATAAAAAATCTTAAAAAAATGCCATTAAAAGGGAATTTATAATATGCAGGCATCATGCTGATTAACATGCCTATGAAAATTCTTTTAAGATTTATAAACTGAGGTTTTAATACTTTCAGTATCAGTTCTGAATTTTAGATCACAATTGACCCTTGAACAACTCAAGTATTAGGGGCACTGACACTCCCCTCTCCCCTACCTCAGTTGAAAATCTGTGTATAACTTTTGACTTCCCACAGCCCACTATTGACTAAACAGTTCATTAACACATATTTTATATGGTTTGTATACTGTATTCTTCCAATAAAATAAGTTAGAGAAAGCATGTTATTAAGGTAATCGTAAGGAAGAGAAACTACATTTACAGTACTGTGCATATTTATCACACATTTCAAACACATATTGCTCAACTGTACTTTCTTTCACAGTGATTTAGAAGTTAGAAGGAAATAAAATTTACAGGATGACAAAATGGAATATAGAATTAAATAATAGTACCCATTATTGAATAATTATTGTGTTCCTGTCAATGTGCTAAAGGCTTTTTAAATGTAATCCTTACAACAGCCTAGCAAAATAGGTGTATTATCTTCCATTTTACACATAAATTTAATGCACTAAAATTTAAGTATTTTGTCTATGATACCACAGCTATTAAACGGGAGAGTCTATATTCAAACCCATCTTGTTGACTCCAAAGCAATAGCCTTTAGGAAGGGAGGAGATCTAACAAACTGCAATATATTGTTTTAAACATCAAATCCAGTTAAACATCGAATCCATTTAAACATCAAATCTCTTTCTGTCATGCACTTGGCCAGGCGTGGTAGCTGTGACCCAACAGATATGTGTCATCAATCCAGTTGATCAGGGGCTTGTGTGTGCTCCTGGAGACAAAGTAGCATTTTTGAAGGGCAGGGACTTACTTGAAGCCTATGAGGAAGGTACTTTCCTTTAATGAGTTGAAGCATTGGCAACTTTAAATACTAACTCCCAAACATCTTCTCTATACATCCACTAGCACCTAACAGAAAGGCTTTGGGATAGGGATGGGTAATAGATGATGAGAAGGAAGAGGCATTCCTCTTAGTTTACAAGTTGCTCTTTTTGAACAGCAGCATCAGTACACATGATTTCTGAACCTTTGTAGCTGGCTAAATCTTGTCCTGCCTGTACTTGGAGAGGAGGAGCCAGATGTGTTCTCTTTCTGTTATGCACTTGGCCAGGCTTTCTGGGCATGTGTAAATGTGCCTTTGGTGTATTCGTGTTTAACACTCTTCATTTGTTTTTGTGGGTCTGGACTCTGTGTTAAGTAAATTCATGAACTTATTCATAAGGACCCCAACATTTG
This sequence comes from Anoura caudifer, assembly GCA_004027475.1. NCBI lineage: Eukaryota > Metazoa > Chordata > Mammalia > Chiroptera > Phyllostomidae > Anoura > Anoura caudifer. The sequence goes on along the minus strand of PVKU01003062.1, from coordinate 44,965 downwards.
AGACATAAAAATATTTAAAGAAATCATAGAAAAACAAGACTTATTTTCCAACATTTGTGCAGGGTGGCAGAAAAATACACATTTCAATGAAATCATCTTTGTGCCAGTGACAATTTGATTATTCATTTATAAGATGTGGGACAAAACATCACTGAACTTTTTCAATAACTTTTAGAAAAATCATGTAGCATGTTTCAGTTTGATCCCCTGCTAATTGAATTATATAATAGGACTTTAATATCAAAAGTATATGAAAGCTGGTAGAAAGACTTAATTTATTTAAAAGATTATAAAGTGGCAGCACGGGAAAGCTAGCTCTATAGTATCAGCAGTTTATTTCCCTTTGTAGTGGATTAAAATCGGAAGGGGGAGGGGAAGGCAAGGCAATGTTAAAGCCAGGAGGTTGAATCATCTATTCTAAGGAAATGAGTCAGTGGCCATGAACCAAAACTTTCCTTTTTCTGAGGCTTTGACTTTGAGAGTTTCACAATAAATTATTTTAAAAATCTTGTTTGCTACCAGTAAATTAAAAGTGGAGTTATTTGTTTTTTTATTCTAAGTATATTTTATTGATTATGCTATTACATTTGTTCCAATTTTTCCCTTCTGCCCTCTTTTGCCTGGTATGCTCCTTCCATCCAGCAATCTTCCCCCTTAGTTCATGTCAATGGGTTGTGCATGTAAGTTCTTTGGCTTCTCCATTTCCTATACTAGTTTTAACATCCCAGTCTCTATTTTGTACCTACCAATTATGCTTCTTAATCCCTGTGCCTTTCCCCTCAATCTACCCCTTCCCTCCTCCCCACTGATAACCTTCCATATGATCTCCATATCTATGATTCTGTTCCTGTTCTAGTTGTTTGCTTAGTTTGTTTTTCTTTTGGTTTTTTAGATTCAGTTGTTGAATAGTTGTGAGTTTGTTGTCATTTTACTGTTCAGAGTTTTGATCTTCTTTTTCTTAAATAAGTCCCTTTAACATTTCATATAATAAAGGCTTGGTGATGAATGCTTTTAGCTTTACCTTGTCTGGGAAGCACTTTTTCTGTCCTTCCATTCTAAATGATAGCTTTTCTGGATAGAGTAATCTTGGTTGTAGTTTCTTGTTTTTCATGACTTTGAATACTTCTTGCCAGCCCCTTCTTGCCTGCAAAGTTTCTGTTGAGAAATCAGCTTATAGTCTTATGGGAACTCCTTTGTAGGTAACTCTCTTCTTTTTCTTGCTGCTTTTAAGATTCTCTATTTTTAACCTTTGGCAATTTAATTAGGATACATCTTGATATTGTCTTTTTTGGGTCTAACTTGTTTGGGACTCTGTGCTTCATTGACTTATATGACTATTTCCTTTGCCAAATTAGGGAAATCTTTCATTATTTTTTCAAAGTTTCAAATTCTTGTTCTTCTTCTTCTCCTTCTGGCATCCCTATAATTTGGATGTTGGCCCTTTTGGAGATGTCCCAGAGTCTTTTTATTCTCTCCTCATTTTTTTTTTTTTAATTCCTGTTTCTTCATTCTATACTGGTTGACTATTTATTTCTTCTTTATATTCCAAATTGTTGATTTGAACCCAGGCTTCCTTCCCTTCACTGTTGGCTCTCTGTGGATTTTTCTTTATATCTCTTAGTAGAATCTTCACTTCTTCCCTTCTGATTTTGCCATACCCAATTATTCCTCTGAGCATCCTTGGCACCAGTGTTTTGAACTCTGCATCTGATGGGTAGGCTATCTCCATTTCATTTAGTTCTTTTTCTGGAGTTTTGATCTATTCTCTCATTTGGGCCATATTTCTTTGTCTCCTCAATTTGGCAGCCTCCCTGTAGAGCTGCATTGACTCTCTGTCTTGGCGCACCTGTTACGTTGTAAGAGGTGGAGCCTTAGGTATTTGCCAGGACAGGGCAACCTGCTTTGCCACTTTGTGATGCTGTATGTGGAGGAGGGGTGGGAGAGGGAACCATGCCTATTGCTCAGCCCTCGCCCTGTTTCCATTCACTTCACCCACTTCCCATTTTTGACTGGTGTCCCTCAAGCTGTTGCCCTGGTGGTACTTCACAGAGTAGGTGGATTTGCATGTATTCTAGGATTGTGGGGGCCCTTTAAACAGACTCTCCTGAGAGACTGACAGTTTCTTCTGCCACCTCAACCCCCACTGGTTTTTATAGCAAGAAGTTATGAGGCTTTATTTTTTCAGCACTGGAAACCTGAGCTGGGTGGTCTGGCCTGGGGCTGGTATGGCTCACTCCCCAGGTGTCCCTCCCAGTTTTTATCCACCACATGTAAAGGTGGAATTGCCTGTTCCACCAGCCACCATCACTGTCTCTGCCTCACCACCACCATACCACATCCTCTCCACCCTGGCTCCCCATCTCCATCCCTCCTACCTGCCTTAATGAATTTTTCTTCTTTAAATCCTTAGTTGTCGGACTTCCATACAGTTTGATTTTCTGGCAGTTCTGGTGGTTTTTTGTTTTGAGGTTGGTTATGTCCTTCTTATAGTTGTACAGGGAGACACAGTGTGTCTACCTATGCCTCCATCTTGGCTGGAAGTCCGAGTTTTTCTTTTTGTTTGTTGGTTTTTAGAAATCTTTTAATATTAATATTTGAGATTCATTCATTCTTTCAACAAATATTTAGTATAAAACTAGGGATATTAAAAATAGTTATATACTTCAAACCAAGAAAATATGTATTGATTTAGTAATAAAGCATTATGTCAGTATCTTTTTGTACATATTTGGCTCTAGGTAACTAATAGTGATTCTTAATCAGCTTTTAAAGCAAGACTTTTGAGGTTAATAACTGATAACAATCTATAGACTTAGGACAAACCTGGTGTGCTGGTAGCTATTGACACGTCATATTTCTATTTGATACACTTAAATTTTTTCCTAAACCATGAATTGCTTCTTAGGAACCTTGAGTCCTTAATTAAAATGAATAACTTGCATTATGACTTATTTTTGAAAGTTTAAAAATCTGAACTGTAATTATCATGTCTGAGGGTAAACATAGGTAGGTATCTCAAAGTAAACTAGTACTGTTAATATGAAAATTTTTCAGCTTTTTGTGGCTGATGTTTATCTTTATGATTTGAATTCTTTTTTATAAGATTGGATAGCACTTTTTATTTTCTCCAACTCATGAATGATACTTAAGACAGTTAATGCATTTCACACAAGAACACAGTATTTAGAAACCTACTTGAAGAATCTTATGTGTTTTTTTTATTTTTTTTGTCATTGAGACAAACGAATTACAGAACAAAACAATTTATTTTTACTTAGTGTAATAATATTGTAGTGGTGTCTTGAAGAAAATATTTTAAGTAAATGGTAATAGGTACTCTTTTATTTGTTGGCTATCTCATTGAATAGAGCATAGATTTAGACTGGCATAACAAATTTTCTAAATTATATCCTGGGTAACTAATCTTCTGATTAATATGCTTAGCAGGGCTATTGTTTCCATATGCTTAGACATGCCAATTTTTCTCCTTTCAACCTATGGTGATTTCTAAGCTGAGTTTTTTGGGGGTTTTTTTCTTGCTTCATGTCCCATCCTAATAAATCCTAAAGTCTTTTAATATTAATTAAAAGACTTTAATTTTGTCTACTGGTATACCTCAGAGTTCATGTTGTTTTGCTGAGCATCAAAAGAGTAACTTAGAAAACTGTGAAACTTTTGGATTCTGGATTACAGTATCACAAATACTAGAGGAATTTGGATCTGGAAACATCCTGTGTGTGATGTTGTGAACGTGTTTTTCCAGCACGAGGGAAGCCTAAAGATTGAAGAGATACCCCTTTCCTCAAATAGGTTAAATAAGACACTTCCTATCTTTTATAAGGCACCTTTAATTCCATGCCTGACATTGTTGATTTGGGGAAAGAGCATGGGGTTTTGAGTCAGACAAACTTAGGTTTGAATCCCAGCCCCGCTAACTCATTAGCTAAGTGATATTGAAATGTTTATCTGTTTCCTTTTTAAAAAATGGGAATTGTAATGTTCATGCAGGGGGTTCACCCAATAGTACTCAGGATAAATTATCTAGCACAACATCTGGCATGGTAAACACTCAATAGAAATTAGTTCCGTTTTCCTTCTTCCATCTAGTTTAATCATTAAAAGAATAAGGCAGAAATAAGACTCAAGATTTATTGTTGGCATTATTGAAATATTTAAAGATGAAATTATATGACTAAAATTTGCATTAAAATAATCTGGAAGTGGGATTATAGATGAAACAATATTGACCATGAATTGATAATTGTTGAAGTTAAGTGAATGGGTGTATGGGTATTCATTTGCATGTTTGAAATTATCCACAATAAAAAGTTTAAAAAAGTTATGCTATACATAAAAAGATATTCAGTGAACAAAGACTTTTTCAAGAGAGTAAGAGTAACTTTTTCAAGAATGAGGAGCCAACTATTTGTTATACTGTACCTTTTAAAAAATCATGGTTGAAAACAGTCATTATTGGTTTATGAATGGCAGTAGTTCTTTCCTTCAACTACACAAAATGTGTAGTCATCAATTCTTTGACTAAGAGGAAGGAATGTCAAGAGGGAAGCCTGAAAAAATCCTGCAGAAGCTTAAACATTTTTGTCTAATTATCTGAGTCACTCCTCAGGGTGGAGGTTCTGTGGCATGGCTCCCAACCAAAATAATTTTCAGCTGGAAAAGGAGAGCATTTGGGCCAGAAGCACATTAACTAAAATGACCACAGTGACACTGCAACCAGCTTTATATACAGACATTTACTCTGTTTTCTCAGGATAATAATAGAGATCTACCAGTGTTTCCTCTTTGAAACATATTAATTTTCTAAGAACGAATGTCTACTCAAAAAATTGAAAAAATTCCGGAGAGTGACCAAATGTTGACCACTTGCTCATAAGGATGTAGCTATTCCCACATAGCACTCATGCACAAGAAAAAAAAGTCAGACTTTTTTTTCTTTAATGATTGATTAAAGGCCCATCAATTATTATAAAAAGCTAAAGATCTACTTTTTGGGTTATAAATTTTTGTTATTATTAGGCTCCACAGTGGTATATTTTTAACTTCAAGGTATATTTTATTTATTTACATTTTAGTATATCAAACTTTATTGTATTTTTTCCATTAACATTTATCTCCCTTATACCCTCTTCCACCACCAGCCACACCCCTCTCTCCTGCAATCATTACACTGTTGTCCATGCCCATGAGTTCTTTTTTTTTTTGCATGATTCTTCCACCCCTCAACCTCCTCCCCCCCACCAGAACTGTCATCTTGCTCTCTATCTATGAGTTTGTCTCTATTTTGCTTGTTAGTTCAGTTTGTTCATTAGATTCCACATATGAGTGAGATCATATGGCACTTGTTTTTCTCTGACTGGCTTACTTCACAGTATATTGTTCTCCAGGTCCATTTATGCTGTCGCAAAGGGTAAAATTTTCTTTTTTGTAAATGACCAAGTAGTATTCCATTGTGTAAATGTACCATAGCTATTTTATCCACTCATCTGCTAATCTAAAGCTTAAGATCTACTTTTTAAAAATTCTTGCATATCTTATTGGAGTCAATTCTGGAAACTAATGTGATTGAGAAACATTCCTGGAAGAAAGAACTGCCATTGATATATTTAACCGATTGGCATTCATAATATAGGAACATAATTAGATTAATGTGCTTTGTATCTCAGTCAAGCTTGATATTCTTAATCATTAATTAAAGATTTATTTTATTTTTCAATTATATTTTATTGTTTATGCTATTACAGTTGTCCCAAATTTTCCCCCTTTGTCCCCAATCACCCAGTGCCCCCACACTGTCTCAGACAATCCCCACACCGTTGTCCATGTCCATGGGTCCTCCACATATGTTCTTTGGCTACTGTATTTCCTACGCTGCACTTTAAATTCTCATGACTGTTCTGTAACTACCGATTTGTACTTCTTTTATTTTTTATTTTAATTGTTGTTCAGGTACAGTTTTCTGCCTTTTACCCCCATCCCAGCCCATCCCCCCAGTCCTCCCCACCTCCCTCCCATTTCCACCCCCCCTCCTTGTTATTGTCCATGTGTTCTTTATACTTGTTTCTACAAACCCTTCCCCTTTTCCCCTGAAATTCCCTCCCCTCTCCCCTCTGGTCACTGTCAGCCTGCTCTCAATTTCAGTGTCTTTGGTTATATTTTACTTGTTTGTTTTGTTGATTAGATTCCTGTTAAAGGTGAGATCACATGGTATTTGTCTTTCACCACCTGGCTTATTTCACTTAGCATAATGCTTTTCAGTTCCATCCATGCTGTTGCAAAGGGTAGGAGCTCCTTCTTTCTTTCTGCTGCATAGAATTCCATTGTGTAAATGTACCATAGTTTTTTGGTCCATTCATTTACTGATGGGCACCTAGCTTGCTTCCAACACTTGGCTATTGTAAATTGTGCTGCTATGAACATTGGGGTGCATAGGTTCTCTTGGACTGGTGTTTCAGGATTCTTAGGGTATAATCCTAGCAGTGGAGTTTCTGGGTCAAAAGGCAGATCCATTTTTAGTTTTTTGAGGAAATTCCATACTGTTTTCCATAGTGGTTGTACTAGTCTGCAATCCCACCAACAGTGCATTAGGGTTCCCTTTTCTCAATTTGTACTTCTTAATCCCTTCACTTTTTCCCCTTATCTCCCCTCCCCCCTCCCATCTGACTAGCATCAAAACGTTCTCTGTATCTATGATTCTGTTTCTGTTCTGCTTGTTTATTTATTTTGTTTTTTAGATTCAGTTGTTGATAGATAGGTATTTTTTGCTATTTTATTGTTCATATTTTTTATCTTTTTCATCTTCAAGAAGACCCTTTAACATTTTCTATAATACTGCTTTGGTGATGATGAACTCCTTTAGCTTTTTCTTGTCTGGGAAGCTCTTTATCTGTCATTTGATTCTAAATAGCTTTGCTGGGTAGAGTAATCTTGGTTGTAGCTCTCTGCTTTTCATGGCTTTGAGTATTGTCAACCCCTTCTAGCCTGCAAAATTTCTTTTGAGATATCAGCTAACAGTCTTATGGGAGCTCCCTTGTAGGTAACTAACTTCTTTTCTTTTGCTGCTTTTAAGATTCTCTCTTTGTATTTAATTTTTGGCATTTTAATTGTGATATATCTTGGAGTGTTCCTCTTTGCATCCATCTTGTTTGGGACTCTGTGCTTCCAAGACTTGTATGTCTATTTCCTTCACCAAGTTAGGGATATTTTCTTTCATTATTGTTTCAAATAGGCTTCCAATTTCTTTAATTAAAGATTTATTTTTTAAGAACAAAATTAAAAGTCAAGTGTCAATTTAGCAGGAGTAGGGATTTTCAGTTTCCTATTCTGCATTTATAAAGTAATTGTTTATTTCTTTTTAAACATTTTTATAGGAGTTTATTTGAGACAAACTGATGATATATGCTACAAGCCAAATCTTACATGCTCTAATTGTTTGTTTCTTAAACTTTCCCCGAGGATGTTGGTATTCTCACCACATCTTGATAAATTGATTTTAAGTAACTTTTCATTAAGATCTCAATTTAAGAATTATGATCATTCAATATCGACATCCACTTGTAGAATATTACTATGAAAGAAGTAAAGCAAAGAACTATGAGCACCCAAAGAGTTTATTTAATTTTAAGGGAGTTGGGGTATAGTGAGGAAAGGAGCAAGACAGAGAAGGAAGACACCTGGAAGTGAAGCAACACTGTAAATTTACTATTGAAGGTACCAAGTCCTTTTATGTATTTATTTGTTTTGCAGAACTGCTTGAAGTACTTGAAGTTGGCAGCAGTTGTTCCAGAGTCAGGCTCTCTAGGTTCCTGTGCTGGCACCTAGCAGCATTTCCTACAATGAGGCCTCGGGCAAAGATTGCAGAGGACATAATTATACTAAAAATTAATCATTTTTAAAATCTGAAATTCAAATTGAATTTCAAACCTGAAATTCAAACTGAGTATCCTTCATTTTATCTGACAACCCTACCACAAGAGCTTAGCTAGTAAAAGCTTAGAAATTACCTAGAACTATGCTGGTGCATGTAAGTGCTCAATGAATGTTAGTCTTTATTTTTGAAATTAGCCCATTTTATAAATGATGGAAAACTCAGGTTAAATAGTTTGCATTTTGTTCCATAGATTAAAAAGTTGTTTATCTGGATTGTAAAATGCTACAGCTACTTTAGAAAAAAAGTTTGGCAGTTTCTCAACATGGTAAACATAGAGTTACCATATGACTTAGCAACTAAATCCAGCCTACACTCTAGGGCAGCAGATTAAACCAGGGTATATATATGAAAAGGTGGGGAACACTGGAGCCACACAAAAATCTTGCCCCACACAAGATTCAGGCCTTTAACATCTCTGATAATTTTGAAATAAACTCAGCTTTAGCAACTTTTTTTTGATGGTGCAGCCACTTTTTAAAAAAATTATTAGTATTTTAAAAATTTTCAATCCTCACCTGAGGATATGTTTATTGATTTTAGAGAGAGGAAGAGGAAGGAAGAGCAAGAGAGAGAAAGAGAAACATCCATGTGAGAAATATCCATTGGTTCCTTCCTGTATGTGCCCCAACCAGGGATCGAACCTGCAACCTAGGTACGTGCCCTAGGTTGAACCTGCAACTTTTGGGTGTACAGGACAATGATCCAACCAACTGAGCCACCCATCCAGGACAGCTTTAGCAACTTAAAAAAAAATTGAGAAAAGTTCCTGTTATGTTAGTAGAAGACCTGGTAAATCAGTAATGCTGGTGTCAAAACATGTCTCATCCTCTAGCTTGCCCTCTTGTCACTTAACTAGGCTGTAATTCAATAGCTTAATAGATCAAGAGTGTGGGCTGTGGGATATGTTTATCCCAGAAAAGGCTAAGTTAAGCCAGGACCATTTCTAGTGTGTTCTCTACCTGACATTTCGTGTTGATTTAGTGCAAAATGACTGCCAAGGTCAGCAAACAGAGGAAGATTCGTCAGTTGGGATGGCTGAGGTGCCTATCAGTTGGGTCTGGGAGGAAATGGAGGGTGGATAAGAGAAACCAGATGATAAGATGGTGTAAGGCAGACTCTTCCCTCCATCAAATTTAAACTCCCGTTATGGCTACTTTTAAGAAGAAAAGTAGCTAATGAAAATCATATGCCTCTAAGCAGGTGGACTTCGCCAAAAAAAGAAACCTTTGAGTGACTGCTGCATAATACTTAATAAAGAAATGCCTTAAATTTCAGATAATGAATTGTCTGATTTTAAATATTAAAAAAACCCCTCACAAACCACAAGTATTTTATTTTTCATAAATAGGCCCTGTGTGTTGTTCACCACTAGCCTATGCTTTGGGTTTATTCCAAAAGTTTCTGTTCTCATTCTCTAATATTCTCTCTCTCTCCCCTCACCCCCTCCACCGAGTGCCTACTACAAGCCAGGCACTGATCCAGGTGCTGGGAATGTGGTGGTGCCAAAACAGCCCAAATCCTGCTCATCTGGAGTTTGTAACTGAATGAGGGAAGACAGAGAATAAGAAAATGAATAAATGGATATTTTGGGCCACTGAGATGCTTCCATTAAATGGTCATGGGAAGCCTTTCAGTGGCGTTACCATTTGAACTCAGACCCAAACACGCAGAAGGAAGTAGCCTTGGGGAGATCTGGGAGCAGAGTGTTTAATGAGGACACAGCAAGTGTAAAGACCCTGATGGAGAGAAGAGCAGCATGTCTCCATGTGGAGGATTCTAGCTTTGGGACTGGGAGAGAATTTTCATCTCATTAAGGAAATATTCATGTAGTGTTTCTATCTTAGTGAGGGTTTTTGATCAAGAAGTGATAGTGCATTTTTATCAAATCTTTTTATAGCATCTATAGAGATGATTATAGACATGATTTTTCTACCTAGATTTATTAATACAGTAAGTTATATTAATGGACTTTCTAATATTAAACCAAACTTGCATCCCTAGAAGGAAACCCATCTGGGGATTATAATTTTAATGCAATGTTGGATTCTGTTTGCTGACGCACAATTTAGGCTCCTTGGCATGATAATCCTTAGGGATATTGGTCGGTAGTTTTTTGTGTGTGCATAATATCTTTGTCATATTTTGGTGTCTGTTATATTCACTGAAATTATTATAAAGTGATAGTATTAACAATAATATTATAAATTAATTATTAATTATATTTAATATAAATATGTGGTTATAATTATTGTGAATTATACAAAGTAATACTATTAATATTAAGAATTTAGTTTAAAATAGAAACTTAGTTTGTAAATTATTAATAATTTACTATATTTTTAACGCAAGGGAGCAGTTTAAATAGCATTGTAAATGTCTTTAGCAATTTTATATTGTGGTTCTCAACCTTTGGCTACATCTGAAATCACCTGGGGAGTTTTCTTGAAAACTACTGATACCTCCCAGAGATGCTGATTTAATTGGTCTGGGGCACACACAGCCTGGGGTCCTAGATTTTTCAGATTTCCAAGGTAATGGTGATGTGATGGGAGAGCCGAGGCCCACTGGTTTAGCAGAAGGCCCCCTGTGAAACCATCTGGGTGGTGAGCTGGGCGTGGGAGAGTGGTCTGATCTCTTTCTCAGCTTCTATTCTAATTGGTCTGTTTAGAATCTCTCTGTTGGGAAGTATCACTAAATTATACTTTCTTAGATAGTCATATCATCAAGATTCTTGAATTTATTTGCAAGGTTGAGCAAAGTCAGCTTTTTAATTTCTTTTGTACCTGTGACTATTTTTCCTTGTTTTATTTATTTTGTGTATTAAAGATTTGTCTTTTTCCCCCTTCATTTTTTAGATAAGATTTTATTTGCCTTTTTTTTGCTTTTAAAGCCTCAGCTATTGGGATTTATTTATACCCTTACTATGTTTTTAAATTCATTGATCTCTACTTTTACCTTTATTGCTTTATTCTGTTTTCCTTAGAAAAGAAACAAGAAAAATAAAACTAATGTATCAAATGATCAAAGCTTAAAGTTTTCATTTTTTCTTTCCTATTTATTTAGCTGTAACTATTATTTACGGCTATGAGATTTCCTGGGACGATTGTTTTAGTTGTATTCCCTAAGGTCTGATTTTTAGTGTTTATGTTATTGCTATATTTCACATATTCTGAAATGTCAATTTTATTTCCTCTTTGATCCAAGTTCTGTCTATTGAGATACTATCCTTTAGCCAATATCTATTAATTTCCATATGAACACCAATAAGTTTACATTTCCTCTTTATCTTCCTTCCCTTTCTTCTACCACCTAATTTTAGTTTTATTATCTATTATCTATATTATATTATTATAAGGAAGATTATATGATCTTTTTAGTAACTGGTAATTATGCCCATATTCTCATTAACCAATTTCTCAGTTTGAAGAAATATTTTGGTCCACAGCTATTTAAAAAAAAAAAAGAGGAATCGGTATCCTACCTTTTCTTCAATCCCCTGTCCACTTTATTTAAATTATTTTCACTTTGTCAAAGGTTACAGCATTTACATTCAGGTCTGTAACCATAATTCTCACTTTTGTTTTAGTTCTAGTCCCGCAATTAGATAAATTCAACGTTCACAGGTCATTCTTTACTGAAGCTTTTCTATTTATGTCTTGAGGACTGCAGTTTGTCCTCTGATGGTTCCTTCAGCAAGAGCTCATGGAACAATATTTGCTGAGTGTTTGAATATTGCATGTTCAAAATCATTGATTGCCTTTAGAAGTGAATGACATTTTGGAGTATAAACTTTCTGGGAGAATTTTCTAGACATCGTTATATTCCCTGTCTGATACTGATCATTATCATGAAGAAATCTGAGGCCAATCTGATTTTTTCCCTTGTAAATGTCTTGATTCCTCCCTTTCTACATCTCTTTCCACCTTGGCTGGTAAAGGAACTCTTTATTTTATTGATTTCTTTAAAAAAGATTTTATTTATTTATTTTCAGGAGAGGGGAAGGGAGGCTAATTAAGAGGGGGAGAGAAACATCCACCAGTTGCGTCTCTGCTTCTCACATGCGCCCCAGCTAAGGATCAGCCTGCAACCCAGGCGTGTGCCCTGACTGGCGACCTTTTGCTTTGCAGGGTGATGCCCAGCCAACTGAGCCACACCAGCCAGGGCCTTTCTTTATTTTAAAATTATCTTTCATCACCCTGGCCGAGGAGCTCAGCTGGTTACAGCATTGTCCTGCTCCACCAAGGTTGTGGGTTTGATCCCTGCTCAGGGCACATACATGAGTCAATCCACGTTGCTCTCTCTAAAAATCAATTATTAAAAGCCTATCTTTTAAAAAATAAAATAAAATAATCTTTTATCTTCAAAGTTTAGTAAACTATGACTATTCTGGATGAAGGTGTTTATGAAATACAGTATTGTTTGTAAATATGTCTTATTTTATTCCAGGAAAGTTTTCTTGAAATGTATTTTTAAATGTCTGTTCTTGTCTATTATTCATGTTATCTTCTCAGGTTCTCTTATTTTGTGAATACTTGTTTACTCCCGCTTTTATATTTATATTTCTCTCTGAACATATTGTCTTTATTTATGTTTCATTTTGCTCATTTCCAAACCCTATATTCCATACTATATCTCTTTACCCTTGCCCTCCCTCCAGTTTTGCATACATCTCTGCCAGGGTTTTTTTTTTTTCATTTACTATTTTCCTGAGCTCTGTCAATTTACATTTCATCTTTTGTTATCTCATCCTCTGTTTTCTGAGTTGTTTGTTTCATGCTTGTTTTCTGGAAACAGTTGCTTCATTAAATTTCTTTAGAATTTAAGGTAAAAGATTAAATTCTACCTTAATTTAAGGTATTCAAAATTGTCCTCTGCTCTGAGGTAACGTTTTCATGGTGACTCGTCATCTGCATTTGTTGTTCTGTTTTTAAATTTTTTTCCTTATACTTTTGTCAGTTCCTTTTTATTCTCATCTTTGAATGAGCATTTTTTCCTAGATTAACTATTTATTTACAGAAAGTTTGTGTTGTGAGGGGGCCCAGGGATGTGAAATATGAGGTCTGTCCAGAAAAAGTCCAGCCATTGTTAATACAACAAGAACAGTTTGTCTGACATCAATGTAACCTGGCAGCCAAAGAGGCTGGACTGGAATGCATATGTGTGAACAATGATGACTTCACTGTACTAGTCAGTGGGGGCGGTAGATGATATTGAGTGAGCATGTGTACTTTGTGGCCATTGCATTAGAAATGACTGAGCGAGTAGAGCTACAAATCTGCATCAAATTTTACATTAAACTTGAACATTCCTCTGCAGAAACTATTTGGATGATTCACCACAGCTATGGGCAATGGGTGAGTGGCAGCTTCACCGCAACAATGCACCGGCTCATTCAGCATGTCTTGTACAGAGTTTTTTGGTGAAACATCAAATCACCCAGGTCACACAGCCCCACTACAGTCCAGATTTGGTGTCCTGCAACTTCTGGCTTTTCCCAAAACTAAAATCATCCTTGAAAGGGAAAAGATTTCAGATTGTCAATAAGATTCAGGAAAATATGACAGGGCAGCTGATGGCAATTAGAACAGTATGAGGTCCCAAGGTGCCTCCTTTGAAGGGGACTGAGGTGTCATCATCCTGTGTACAATGTTTCTTATATCTTCTTCAATAAATGTCTCTATTTTTCATATTACGTGGCTGGATACTTTCCTTCTCCCCAGCCAGTAAAGATAGGGAGCTGCAGAGCAGAGGAGAGAAAAGAGACTACACGTAAGTCCTCACAAACATATGACCGCCTAGGAATATGGTTTGTTTGTGGAATTCTAGTTCAGTCCTGTCTCCGCTGCTATGCAAAACCGAACTAGATCCAGGGAAACTTGTGCTACCAGCTGGCCCATCTGAATTAGCTGGTTAAGGCTGTTGTACAAACCAGCACAGACTAGTTGGCTTAAAAAAATAGAACTATATTCTCTCACAGTTCTGGAGGCTAGAAGTTTGAAATCAAGGTGTTAGTAGTGTTGGTTCCTTGCAGAGGTGTCCAACCCATGACCCGTGGGCCACATGCAGCCCAGGATGGCTATGAATGTGACTCAACACAAAACTAAATTTACTTAAAATGTTATGAGTTTTTTTTTGTGTGTGATGACATGCCACAGTGTATTTAATGTGTGCCCCAAGACAACTCTTCTTCCAGTGTGGCCCAGAGACATCAAAAGGTTGGACACCTAGAGACTCTGAGGGAGAATCTGTTGTTTGCCTCCATCCTAGTCCCTGGTGGCTGCTGGCAACCCTGGTGTTTCTTGGCCAGTAAATGCATCACTCTAGTCTCTGTCCCCATCTTCCCATGGCATTCTCCTCTCTGTGTCTCATTGTCTAAATTTCTGTCATCTTATGAAGACACGAGTCATTGCATTAGGGCCCACCCTAATCCAGTGTGACCTCATCTTACCTCAGTTATATCTGTAAACTCTATTTCCAAATAAGGTCATATTCGTAGATACCAGAGGTTAGAACCTCAACACACCTTTAGTGGGGGGACACAATTCAACCCATAATATCACCATATTCCTGATGTTGCGCAAACAGAATCTTTGATTTTTCACCTCAGTATATGCATCTTATTGGTTGAACTATTAAGCTCTTTTTGAGATGTACAACCTTGGGTGCCCTCACTCAGCTTCCTTTCATATGCCTTTTCTCAAACTCCACTGCTTTTGGTACCCCTTCCATGTTTTTAAAGAGACTCGTTTTAATTTTTTTATTAAAGATGGGATTTTTATTTCTATCTCTCACTTCCTTTTTTGTTGTTGGGTGGTTTCTGAGAGATGGCAGAAATGCCAATATTATGTGATGTCTCCAGACTCAAAATGACTTGGGTTTCTCTCATTCTTTAGGGGTCCCTGACACTGAATTGAATAAGAAAGGGAAAGTACATGATCTTTAGTGCTTATTTCAGTAAAGTAGTCTTCTAGTATCCTAGTCTCAGTCTCATGTGCCATTTCTACCAACACTGTCTCATAGGTAGAAACTATTAAAATGTACTTATATTGAGAATTAAATAATTTTTATAAGGGTTATATTGAGGTTATATGTGATTGTAATTATTTTTTACTTTTATATAATAATTAGTGTCATATTTCTTTAATTATGTGATAGCTAAGAAGTAAATATTAACTTCAATTTAAATATTGTTATTTAAATTGTAAATATTGTAAATATTCAATTTAAATAACTTCAATATTAAATATCAATTTCTGTGGTATTACAGAGTTGTAATACTACAACTCTGTGTAGTATCTTTGTAACTATGTATTATTGAAAAAATTTAAAGTTTAAATTATTTTTGTTCTAGTTGAATCTTTCTAAACATTTTAAGAAATCTAAACTATTCTATCAACTTCAGAGGTCATTTCCAGGAATAACCATCACTTCTTATATATAGAAAATACTTGAAATATTCTTAGCCCCCAAATATTTCTGGAATCTGCTGATTTACTGAGACTTATTCTTCTAATACTTTCTACTATAGTCTGCTAAATATCTGATTCTGTTAAATGTTAATAACAGACATGACTGTTCAAGTCTGTCCAAGCTTGTCAATTTTGAATTATTATCACTTCAGCTTCAATGTGATTCTTCTGAATGGCAGAGGCAGCAGTTACATGCTGCTGTGTAATAGATGCACTCAACACACAGAACTGCTCAGAATTGCAGAACACATGAAGCAGCTTATTTCAACCACTTCCTTGCTCAGGACTATGAAAGGGAAAATGTAGTTCTATGAATGATTTTTGCCAAGGTTGGCATTTGGGGGTTGTCCACATTTTGAATAACAACATTCCTGAGCTATTAACCTAATCATGTGAACACCGGTGTCGCACAGTGTTTATGAATGTGGATTTGGAGCCCAACTGCCTGGGTTCAGATCTTGGCTCTACGAACCATCTGAGCTTGGGCAAGTTTCTTACCCCTTCTGTTCCTCAGTTTCTTCATCTATAAAATTAGGTTGGTGTTGGAGTAAATTGGCTAATGTATGTAAAGTTCTTTGATCTGTGCCTGGCTCACCTTAACCAGTTATGAGTGTTAGCTATCATGACAAACATTAATTATTTTCTTCATTTACTCCCTGGACCTGCAGCCAAACCAGCAGAGCAGCAACTACTGACTAACTACATCAAGAATTGCTGGTCAAGTGACAGGCAGTGTTCAGAAACCGTTGCTGGAAGAAGTCATTGACTGAAGAAGTGGTGTATAAAGGATGGGACTCCAAGATTGAACCCTCACCTCAACATCTGCCAGACAGGAAGCTGCATTCAAGAGATAAAGCACCTCAAATCCCCAAGAACAGTGTCTGGCCTATGAGTGCTCTGTAGCTGTCAGTGGAATCTGCATAGTTAATGAGACAATTTCAGAGTGGGAATGTTTAAACCACTCATTCCATCTATAGAAAAGGAAGGATAAAGGGCTGAACACCAAGGAAGGGATTGTTTCTAATAGAAAGAAATCAACTTATAACTCTGCAAGCAAATAAAAATTGCTGGTCTAGGAAGTAAGCGTCTGGAAAAAAAAATGAATGAGATTAAGTAATAAGATTAAATTACTGTACCTGGTCTGTTCTGTGAATATTTTAACTCTTGTGAGTAAAACTTTTCCGTTCCTTTTCAGGAAGGACTTATAAATTTTTAACGATTAAAAGTTTGAGCAAGGTGTTTGGTTTCTGTTTCTGTCTGTGTGGAAAGGCTGAGGTATGGAGGTTGGAATCATCCATCCTCTGTATATCCCTGACCTCTCTCACAGTCCTCAACTCACTATTCCTCATGACATACTTCACTTTTCTTATGGGAAGACAAAGACTTGTAAAGCTATATTGGTGCAGGTAACAGGAGGCCTGCGGATCAGATGGAAAATAAGAGCCCTGTTTAATAGGTCTGATGGCGCCGTGAAAGAACAAAGGCTTTGGAGTTACAGACTGAATTTGCAATCCAGACTTCAGGACTAATCAGCTGGGTGATTTTGTGCCAAGTTACTTAACCCCTTTGAATCACATTTTTCCTATCTGGGAAATGGGGTTAATATTACCTTCTGATGCTGTTGTGAGGATTAAAGATAATCTTTGTAAAATGCTAGGTACAAAGTCAGCCTTCAGTAATCGTATTTTTTCTCAAGATTAACTGAAGATCCAGCATTTGACCTGATTCTGTTTAAACCAGCTTGGTATTATTTCCTGTAACCAGCAGTGAGGTGAAAACTAAGAATGCTTATATATAAAAATTCTATTCAAGGTCTCTATGCATTAGAGAATAATAAAGGATCTAAATTTTTAGAAAATCTCGTATCAGATGATCAGAACAATATGGACACTTGCTTATAATGAAACAAACGAATTTTGGTGTTAGTTAAATAGTGATATAAATAAAATAAAATTTAGACTCTGAGGGCGGAAAATACCTTCTATCAGATTCCCGGAAACAGCTGCTCTGTTGTGGCATACACAGGAAGTGCTGAAAGATGCTTAAGTATTTTACTAAAGTGCACATTATACATATTTATACACACATGCATCCTTATTACTTATTTCTGTACCTTTGAGAATGCGTCTTAAGGGAAAAAAATATAGTCTAGCAAAGCTTTTGCTAGGATTGTCAAGGTTAGGACTAAACATTGATTCATCCTTTGTCATTGTCATACAAAACGAGCAAGCCTGAATAGGCAAAAATATGTGAGGGAAGTAAGCAAGAATGTGAACTGCTGTTCTATTAGTGCCTGGACCTCAAGTAATTTTTTTCTACCTATTTTAATTTTCTTTAGTACATCCATTACTTTGATACTGTTAAATTCTGATCTTTTCCTTCTAATCATGGACGTAAAAGCATGTATGTCTTCCCCCTACCCTTCTTCAACCCCAATACACACACACCATTTCACAGATTTATTCTTGGCTAGGCTGAAGGTAAACTAAAACATTAAACATAGGACTCTGGGGCTGAATGAAAGGGTCCTTGTTTCATTGTTGGGATTTAAGTACTGATGTGTCAGAACAAAGTCTAAAGAGGTTTGGTTCTTGTACATAGAAGCTGACCTTATAACACATCATTTTGTCCATAGCCTTTTTTTATTTTTTAAATTATGTTTTATTGCCCTGGCTGGTATAGCTCAGTGGATTGAGCGTGAGCTGTGAACCAAGGGGTTGCTGGTTCGATTCTCAGTTGGGACACATGCCTAGGTTGTGGTCCTGGTCCCCAGTGGGGACCACACAAGAGGCCACCACACATTGATGTTTCTCTCCTCTTTCTCCCTCCCTTCTCCTCTCTCTAAAAATAAATTAAAAATCTTTTTTAAAATTATGTTTTATTGATTATGCTATTACAGCTATCTCAGTTTTTGCCTCTCTGTCCCCCTCTACTCAGCACCCCGCACTTCTTCAGGCAATCCCCCCACCATTGTTCATGTCCATGGCTCATTTGTATAAGTTCTTTGGCTACTTCATTTCCTATACTGTACATCCCCATGGCTATTCTGTAACTACCTGTTTGTTCTTCTTAATCCCCTCACCTTTTCACCCATCCCCCACACCCCCTCCCATCTGGCAACCAACAAAATGCTCTGTGTATCCATGATTCTGTCTCTGTTCTTGTTTGCTTAGTTTGTTTTTTAGATTCAATTGTTGATAGGTATGTACTTTTTTGCCATTTTGTTGTTCATAGTTTTTATCTTCTTCTATTTCTTAAATAAGTCCCTTTAACATTTCATATAATAATGGTTTTGTGATGATTGAATTCCTTTAGTTTCTTCTTGTCTGGGAATCTCTTTATCTGTCCTTTAAGTCTAAATGATATATCTTTGCTGGGTAGAACAGTCTTGGCTGTAGGTCCCTGCTTTTCATGACTTGGAATATTTCTTGCCAATCCCTTCTAGCCTGGAAGTCTCTTCTGAGAAATCAGCTGACAATGTTATGGGAACTCCTCTGTAAGTAATGAACTGCTTTTCTCTGGCTGCTTTTAAGATTCTCTCTTTATCTTTAACCTTTCACATTTTAATTATGATGTGTCTTGGAGTGGACTTCTTTGTATCCATCTTGTTTGAGGCTCTCTGTGCTTCCTGGACTTGCATGTCTATTTCCTTTACCAAATTAGGGAAGTTTTCTGTCATTATTTTTTCAAATAGATTTCCAATTTCTTGCTCTTTCTCTTCTCCTTCTGGAACCCCCATAATGAGAATCTTGGATCTCTTGAAGTTGTTCCAGAGGTTTCTTACGCTATCCTCGCTGTTTTGGATTCTTTTTCCTTCTTGTTCTAATTGATTGTTTTTTGCTTCCTTATATTTCAAATCATAGATTCTATTCTCAGCTTCATCCACTCTACTGTTATTTCCCAGTAAATTGTCCTTTATTTCAATTAGTGTACCCTTCATTTCTGCCTGGATTGTTTTACATTGTTGAGGTCCTCACTAAGTTCATTGAGCCAGTGTTTCATAACCAGAGTTCACAACCAGTGTTTTGAACTCTGCATCTGACAGATTGCTTATCTCCATTTCCTTTTTCTGGAATTTTGATCTGTTCTTTCTGTTTCTTTGTCTCCTTGTTTTGGCAGCCTCCCTCTGTTTGTTTCTATGTATTAGGGAGAGATGCTTTGACTCTGTGTCTTGGTAGTATAGGCTAATGTAGTAGGTGTCCTGTAGGGTCTGGTGGCACAGCCTCCCCTATCACCCAAGTGGGGTATTCGAGGCTCACCCTTTGTGTGGGCTGACTACACCCTCCTGTTATAGTTGAGCCATGGTTGCCATTGGCAGGTCACTGGGAGGGATTTGCCCAGGCCAGTCAGCTGCAAGGACTGGCTATGGCCACTGACCACCAACTTCCACCATCTGTGGAGGATCAGCTGTGCAGGGGCAGGTGGTGGTTGCTCTGACATAGTCTGTAGCTGTCCACTGGGTGCACTGGCCCTGCGATTTCCTGGGTGGTACATGCCAAGGTTAGCCCCCACCTGTGTTTTGCCTTGGCTGCCCTTCCTGAGCTATAAAGCAATCTGAGATGGCTGCTACTTGTGCTGGGCTTGGAGATTCCCACGTGAAGCCAAGCTGTGGAACTAGTCTGGCTGCCACTAGTGTTGGTCCTGGGGCTCACTGATGCAGGCTGTTGCTTGTTTGATAGAATTTAGGAAGTTGTGAAGCATGAGCCAAGACCAGCCATTCATGTGGAAAAGCAGCTCGGGTGGGCAAGTAAGTGGGGTGGGACAGAGTCTCTGGGGATCTCCAAGGAGTGTCAAACAGTGTTAATAGATTGATGGAGTCTCAGATATGGCACCAGCTTGCTGGCTCTGTGGGGGAAGGGTTTAGAAAAGGGACAATTGCCTCTACTCGCTTTGATGCCAGATACTTTAGTTCCTCTCTGTTAAACCACTGGTGACTTTCAAGCATCTAACCCAGTCCTGGAGCTCAGAGGAAGTGAGTCTGAGTAGGTGAGTCCATGTGTGGGTTCTTTAAGAGGAACTGCTTGCGGCTCCAGAAATTTCTTCCACCAACTCAATCCCTGCTGGTTTTGCAGCCAGAACTTGTGGGGATTTGTCTTGCTGGCACTGGAACCCTGGGCTGGGAGGCTGGTCTGGGGCTGGTACTCCTTGTTCCTAAAATAATCCTCCCAAATTTTTATCCACCACATGCGGGTGTGGGGTCAGCCTGTTCTGCATCTCTGGAATGTGGTGCGGATTCCAGTCTGGAATGAGGTGGTTTCTTTAAATCCGTAGTTGTCAGACTTCCATTCAACTCAATGTCTGATGGTTCTGAGTGATGGTTGTTTTATATTTTAGTTGTAATTTTGATGTGGTTGTGTGAAGAAGTGAGCCATGTCTGCCTATGTCACCAACTGGAAGTCCCTGTAGTCTTAAATTTTGATATTTGTTAAGGATCCCAGGAATTATGGCAAAATATTACACAACAGATTTGAATTTTAAAAATTAAAGTTATGTGAGCATGTAATATACATAGTTTTTGTATTGGTAATCTATTGCTCCATTAAAAAATTACCCTAAAATTCAATGCCATAAAACACTTATTATCTCACAGTCTGTGGGCCAAGAATTTGGGACAAGCTCGGCTGGGTGATTCTGTGGTCTTTTGGGGTCTTTCATGAGGTTGCAATCAAGATGCTGGCATTTTGAAGCTACAAAATCTGAAGGCTTGACTGGGGTTGGAGAATCCACTTCCAAAGGGGCTCATTCTTATGGTTGACAAGCTGGTGCTGGATGTTGGCAGAAGGCCTCAGTTTCTCACCACTTGGGTTTCTCCACAGTGCTACTTGTGTGTCTTTATGGCATGACAGCTGGCCTCCCTCAGATCATCTGATCCGAGAGAGAAGGAAGCTGCAATATCTTTAATGACTTAGTCTCAGAAGCCACATTCCATTATTTCCACAATATCCTATTGTTTACATGGGTCAGGCCTATACAGTATGGAAAGGGACTATACAACAGTGTGAATGCCACCAGGCAAGCACCATCAGGGGCAGCTTGGAGGCTAACTACCAGAATTCTACAAAGTTTGATACATTAAAAAAAATATTTTTTTTTACACTGTGAAATAGAGATGGGAGTGGGAGTGTGTGGGGAGATTTCTTTCTCTTCTGAGGTAATAATTTTCAACTTTAAGCCAATTCGTTTGTTATACTTACTTTTGGATATAAATTTTCTCTCCCACTTTTCTCACTGCTTGTCCCTATCAGTGTGCCTGTTTCTAAAATGTTCTCCCCTCTTTTTATTCGCATTCTAGTCTGCTTGGATTTGTAGCAAATAAAAGTATGGGGTGATGATGAAAGAGCTGAAGTGTCCTTTTCTGAGTAAAACATTTAAGTCTCAGGGAATAATTTCTCTAGGATGATATATAAAAGAAAGCACTTACAAATTGGACCATGTTTCAAATATGGATATATTGGGTTGGTGAAGTAGTTCCTTTGGTTTTTTTGTAAGACGGCTCTAGTGGTGCTTAGTTGTCTTTAACTTCATTCAAAACAATTTTGTTAGATTGTATTATGACAGCTGTCATATCAGCATGCATTTTAAAAAACTTATCAAAATGGTAAATTTTTGTTTAACCATTTTAATATTGAAGATGGAAGAAAATATGCAACATTTTTGGCATATTATGCTTTATTATTTTAAGAAAGGTAAAAAAGCAACTGAAATGCAGAAAAGGATTTGTGCGGTGTATGGAGAATGTGCTGTAACTGACTGAATGTGTCAAAAGTGGTTTGAGAAGTTTTGTGCTAGAGATTTCTCACTGGATGATGCTCCATGGTTTGGGTAGACCAGTTGAAGTTGATAGTAATCAAATCAAGACATTAATTGAGAATAATCAATATTCTTCCACATGGGAGATAGCCAACATACTCAAAATATCCAAATCAATAAAGTTATTGGTGAAAATGAAAAATGCATCTTTTATTTTACAGGGGAAAAAAACCATACAGACCAACCCAAGGCAATTGGTTCATCACAGAAAGAAATAGAATTCATTATCCATGCAATAAAGACACTTGGGCACCAAGCCCTCATGTGATACATTATGAAGTTAGATTTATTAGAAGCGATTTCTGACCTCAAAACTACCATGTAGAGAAGAGCCAAGATGAACTTATATATTTGTAAAGACAGTTTAATGATTGTGTATTTGTAAAAAGAATACCTACTTAATCCCCATGTAAGCTCTTTAGTAGATTCATATCTGCCAACTCTACAGGGCTATGTGTTGCCCCCAGTGTCTAGAAAGACTTACTTCATGAGATGATGCTCTCCTTCAGAGTCCACAGTAAGAGGGCTACTTGCCCTGAGGGATGTCTGTGAATCAGTCAATGAAGAGCCTTGGGAAGGGTGGATTCCGGGCACATTTAGAGTTCCTGTGTCTTCCTTTAACAGTTTTTCAAGCTTTTTCTGACTCTACCTGTTATTTATCAATGTTTTCTGTGGTCAGCTTTTACCGCACAGTCACTCTAAGTTTTTATTTCTTCAGAATTGCTGTGAACCAGGAAGGGAAATAACCAAGTGTGGACAAAAAGGAGTTTTATGGAAAGTAATATCACAGTAAATAATCTGATCATAAATTCCTAACTGGGTCATGCCCCAGGTGCATAACTTCTTTAGTAAATGGCTTATCTGTGCCTTAAGCAAGCCCTGTCCATTGTTTTTGCCCATCTAGGTTAACACAGCTTTGAAATGCCTCTTTTCAGACCCCTCCTTCAAAAGTGAGAGTGTGACCACCCTCAAGAGAGCACATAATCTGAACTATTTTGTAATCCAATCCATGTCTTGCTTTCTCCCACTTTCATGTAATCTTCCTTATGTCCCCTCCTTAATTCTAAATGCATAAAAGATGGTGCAAACTGTCATTTCTCAGAAGCATCTCTCTCAGCCTGCTGAGATCTTGCTTCCAGACATATCCTCTGTTTGACGCAAATAATTTTTATAAAAATTCTCTACAGATTTGGATGTTCTTCTGTCCACACATTTAAGTCTAAACATGGATATAATATTATTATTGAAATGAATAATGTAATGCTGCTTAGGTGGTATTACATGAATACAACCACTGGACCACCTGGGAGTGGCTACAAGTTGAAGGGAGCCCAGTGCTGGGGGGGTCACAGTGGAAGAGCTGTGAGTTAACCCAGGTAAAACGCTGACCTACTAGTCCTAAATTACCTGTGAAGAGCAACTCCAAAGGAAGCCTCCTCAGGGCATGCCAAGAAGGCAAATGCATGTGATGAATGTGTGGTGGTCACGGGGCTGTAAGAGGGCCTTTGGATTCGATTAGTCTAGCAATTTCAGCTTATCAGCTGTGTGACCTTGAGCAGTTTATTTACACCTCTTTTTTAAAATGGGAGATAAAAGTACCTAGTAAATAAGATTGTCATAAAAATTAATGAAAAATGTGTGTAGGGGTTTTCTTGCCTGACACACAAGTTTTAAAATATTAGCCTTTATTTAAAAACACATACACACACCTTGGATTCTCACTATATTTCATTATGGGAGCCCGTTTTTAAGAGGCGAATGAGAATCTTCAACAATTAAAACCTCTTGGTTGAAGAATAGTGTTACAGGAATGGGTCTCATGGACTAGTACCTAGGATATGAATATAGGATGGAACGTCTCCAGGTATGTATGCATTGAAGACTGTAAGCCTTTGGAAAGTATGGGTTACTATAGAAAGTGTCCCGATGAGTTAGATTTTGACCTGAGTTTAAAGGGTTGCAGGGGAGGATGTGGAGAATTTAAGGCAAAGACCATGAAAGGAAAGAAGATAACAATCTAAATAAGTCATGCAGAAGCTAGGGAGAAGATGAGGTTAGCTGTTTATTAATAGGGAAGATCTGGGAGAAAGAACCTCATCCTAGTAAAAGTGGGACTTGAATAATCATGGAAATGAAATCCAGGCTAATCTTGGCTCCAGGCAGGGCTGGATCCAGGGCTCAAATGGTGTGGTGTGGAACAGTTCCTGCCTCCACCTGGTAGTCAGATTCTTTCTAAGTGGTGAGCAAGACATGTTTTTTCAGCTCAGTGACCAGCCAGGGAGTCTTTTTTGAGAGATCAAATTTCAAAGAGGCCTTCCACTGACCTGGATCATAGGTCCAACTTTATTCAGTCACTGTGGCCTTGGAAGAAATGGGGAGTGCCAGGGGAGAGTCAGCTGATGGAACCACGCGGGCAGGTTCTCCACCACCAAGAGTTTTGTTTGCACCCAGCAGGCAGGGCAAAATACGCTGAGCAGGCAAGAGGAACATAGCCACAGCAGGTGTTGCTCTGCCTACCCTCCCATACCATCTGCCAGTACCCCTTGGGCAGTCGTAGCTTCTGTTTCAGCTTGACACAAGCCCCCTGAGCCAACAGAAACCCGTGAGGCAATTGTGGAGTCGTATGTTCACAGAAGTTCCTGGAAAACCCATCTTACAGCAGATAGTTGTCAAGAGGACTAAGTGCAGCTTTTCCCACCCATTTCCCCTGCCCGCAGAGCATCGCTCAGGCTGCACCACTTGCTAGAGCTCCGGTCTCCTGCTCAGCCAGCGCCGCTGTCATCTCCTCCCAACCACCACCATGGTCATCTACTGGGACCTCATCAGCCATGATGAGATGTGCTCTGATAGCTACAAGATCCAGGAGGTCGCAGATGGACTGAGTTTAGAGGTAGAGGGGAAGATGGTCAGCAGGATAGAGGGTAACATTGATGACTCGCCTGTTGGTGGAAATGCCTCCATGGAAGGCCCCGAGGGCAAGGAACGGAAAGCATAATAATCGCTGGTGTTGATATTGTTATGAACCATAATTTGCAGCAAACCAACTTCATAAAAGAAGCCTACAAGAAGTACATCAAAGATTACATGAAATTAATCAAAGAGAAACTTGAAGAACAGAGACCAGAAAGAGTAAAGCCTTTTATGACAGGGGCTGCAGAACAAATTAAGCACATCCTTATTATTTTCAAAAGCCACCATTTCTTTATGGGTGTCAACATGAGCCCAGCTGGCATGGTTGCCCTGCCGGATGACTGTGAGGACAGTGAGACCCTGTATATAATTTTCTTTAAGGATGGTGTAGAAATGGAAAAATGTTAACAAATTCGGCAATTTGGATCTATCATAACTGTCTGCTGCTTTCATCCATACACCAGGGCTAGGACAATGGGGCTGATGTTACCTTGAGCTCTTTATTTATTTTGACCTTGATTTATTTGGAGTGGAGACATTGGTTTAAAAAAAAAACATATCATGTAGGTTGTCTAAGAATAAAATGCATTTAAATTTAAAAAAAAAAAAAGAGTACTAAGTGTAGGTGAAAAAAAAGAAGACTAAGTGTAGGTAGTTCTTTTGTTCCCAGGAATTTGGAGCTATGACAGAACCCACTGAATACCAGGTCAGTAGAATGAAGAGTGGAATGAGAGTATTGCTCAGGCAGTATTAAATGAATGCAGCCACCAGGACCACCTGGGATGGGTTGCAGGTGGGAGCCCAGTGCTGAGTAGGTCACAGGAGAAGAGTTGTGAGTTAACTCGGGGAAAACACTGACCCACTAGTACTGAGTTACATGTACAGCTCCCTTGTCAGTGTCCTTCCCATGTACCATATGTGGTCTTCAGTTCAATGGGATATTACTATTTGTACCTAGTAGGAAAATCTCTTGAGTATTTTTAGAGAATTGTTTATTGACCGCAAGAATCAGCACACACCCTGTGGTTGACATGCATGCTTCGGAAACTTCTGTGTGAGGAGGCATGTGGGACTGGGGCAAGAACCAGTGGAGAGAATGAGCACAGATTACTAGAATGCTTTAGAAATCCTCTCTTGCTTCAGATAAGTGGCTAATTAAATTTGGGGTTGGCTACTGGAAAAGTGCCCATTATGGAAACGAGCATCTGTTGATCACACTTTGCTGCAGATACTTGGCTCCTTACTAGAGTTGTGTTGGAAAGACAGCAGGGCACTGCTGCGAGCACCAGACAAGCAGGCAGGGTAGGAGGAGTGATTCATCATATTTACTTTCAGGCTTTCGTCTTGTAACAAGATTAATTCAGTAGAACTCAACTTGCAGAGAAAAGTGGACCACTTACTGTTTTAGATTCAGGCTTAGGCACAGCAGGTGGGTTTTCCAAGTTGCCTCATCTGACGTTTCCTAGAAATGTAAGCTAACATTATTCCATTTTTTGGCAACTGGAAAGTTATATTTGAGCATTCTACAAGTCAGTTGAAAGGACTGGGAATTTCAAACACTTAACTATCTCTCTTGGGCCTGAGCTTTTGTCAAGCGATTTTTAACTGTGAGACCATCTTTTTTTAGATCTGGAAATTGACTCAGAAAAGTTATTTGCCAAAGATCACACATTAGAGCTGGGAATTGATGAATATTATTTAAATCCAGTTCTTTTATATCTTGGAGTCACTTGTAATAAGTGACTTTAATTTATGAAGTGTGTAATTTTGTTTAGCACATGGACTAAGTGAAGATTTTTGACGTCCCTCTTCTCCTGGCTTTTTCCCTTGGTACTTGCAGGGTTTGCTTACTGTGGTGTCTGTCTTACCATAAGTGAGCACGGAAAGCTGCAAATCACATTTGCTCTTCCCTAGGCAAACTTTCCTGCTGTGCTGGGCAGATCCCACAGGCAAATCCACTTTGCCAACAGTGATATCATATTCCAGGTAATGATGTCCTTTGATCTTTTCAATTGGAAACGGTAGAACTAAGCAAATTAACTCCAAGCACCATCAGTTAATGACTTCTTAATTGTCAGACATGTCTGATCTGCACTAGTTGACTCTCAGACACCACTTTAATTCACTATTTTAATATATTTTTATACACCTTTGGGGTTTTTCTATTCAATAATATTTTAGGTCATTCTTTGGTTTTGTTTGTTTTTATGGATGTCACAGATTTCCCCCATATTCCTCTGTAACTTTGGGGTTATTTAATGTAAGTGTAATCTTTTCTTGTTTATAGAATTTCTGATATTTGAAAATACTTCTTGGGTTGATAAAATGCAGGCATTTCCTGGATGTGTGGGTGTGAGAGGAAGAGATGAACCAGAGAATGAATTTTGATTTAGACTTCTTTATTTAGGTGCCTCCAGTATACCCAGGTGCATGGCCAATATGCACTTAGAAATGGTTTGGAACTCAGAAGAGATTTTAGGGATAAAGATAGATCTTCAGAGTTATCAGTTTAAAAGTTATATGTGAAACCATGAGAACAGATGTAAATATCCAAGGGAGAAAACATAAGCTGTGAAAGGCTGGTATTAAGGACAGTCGGGTGAGGTATGAGTGACCGCTGAGAGAGGAGAAGACACTGCATTCAGAAGGATCGGCAAGTGAGAAGGCGAGGAGTAGAACTGAGAGGTTTTTCAGGATGAAGGGTGTTGACCACGTTTCTTAAGCAGAAGAGGAAAAGGGGGAATTCGTGGCAAGAAAGAAATTAAAGAAAGAAGAGAATGGGGCCTATTGATGACTTAAGGTTTTGGGGTGGTGAGGGAAGTCCCAGAGGCTCCATGGTAAGTCTTGGAGGGGGTCTGCATTCCTTCAGCTAGAAGGAAGGGAGTGACTGAAAGTATAAGTTAGGAAGTAGAAAGGAGAGTAGTTGTGGGCATTATCGGTCGTGATGCCCTTTCCCTTCTCAATGAAGCAGGAGGCTGAGCATGAAGGGAACATTGGTGCAGTTTGGGAGGTCTTTATAAACTACAATATATGATGCACCTGGATTCTGTGGAACTCAGAGACTACATTTCCATTTTAAAATATGCCATTTTTCACTTCCTTCTGGACCCTAAAACATCATGATCAAAAGCCAACAACTTACACCAAAAGCCATGGAATTATGAGGGTCTCCACCACTGCTTATTAAACTCACACTGGAAATTTCTGACCAGCTGAAGGCTTGTCTTCAAATGTGGAACTTGATCTAACATAGCAAATCTATGCACCTCTGACAGATGTAAAGATCGATGGCTGAGTAATTTATGTCTTAACTAATCTGACAAATTGACTCAGTCTTTAAGAATGTTATATCTTCTTTGGAGATAGAGTAAAAACTCCTTGGGGCAGGGAGGTCCCCTGAGAAATGTTAGTGTTCCTGAAGTAATCATAGGCTAGAAAGCCTTTTATTATGGGATGAGTGTGACAGCTAAGAAATGGAAAGAAATAAATGTGAGTCATATGAAGTCCCATTGCATGACCTTCAGTCACTGTCAATCATATTTCGGAAAATGTGAGGAGTTTCAATATCATATAGTTTATTTACAGTTTATGTAATAGTGATAAATGCTGTAACCTCAGCTTCACATCTGGTGAAAATGAGACAAATACGATTTCACGTTCTTCCTTTGTTTTAATGTTTCTGCTGCTACAAGAGGCAGAAACTCCTTTCACAGAGTGATCAGCCATGAGAGAAGGAGCAAGGAAGGAGAGGAGATAAAGACTTTGGCATCTCAGTGGAGCCCTTAGAATTTTAAATTTTTCATCTGTTTGCTTTTGGGACTTTTTACCTTTGCCCCAGGTTTCCCATTGCAGAGCCTAATTTGGAGGAGGCCCAGAGCAGGCTTACCCCACACATCCCCAGAACTCAGCAGAAGCCTGCCTGTTCTTGTCCAGGCTTCACACTGCACCTCAGGGTAGGTACTAAGTAGCTTTCAAAACCTCAGGTATGGCCGGCCAGAACCTGTTTATTCTTGGCCAGTGGCCAGCTTTGAGGCCAGTGGTACTGTGGCTCTCAAGGTCCTGCTAATTGGCACATTCAATTACACACTGGTTGGGGACAATGGGCAGCCTCAGGGGACTTTGCCCTTCCTTTGGCCAAACTAGCAACACAAGACCCTTAAATATGGAGCAAACTAAGTGAAAAAATTAAGGAGAATTAGAACCAGAAGCATTGGAAAAATATTGCCTTTATGTAAAATTTCCCAACCTTTTTCTTCTTAAAAGAAAATTAGCTAATAAACATTTACTAAGCATTGGTCATTTATGGCTTACAAAACTTCCGAAGACTCGGTGGCACTCGCCGTTGCACAGCGGTAGGTTTGAACGTGCCCTTCAACCTCATTTAGCGTCTCCTTTCCCAGAGCATATGAATACGTCGTCATGTCATGGAGACCAATGGACCTCCAGAAAATAAGAGATTCTTTTGTCAGACACATATCCCGAGGCTTTTCCATCCAGTGCTGCCAGATGTAAGGGAGCCCTTCTTTCCCGCCTCAGAAGGAACACAGGCTCTGCCTGTGCCCTGTGTCCGTGGCTCAAAGCTAGCGAAGCAGCGAGGAGCAGTCACAGATGTGGGAATGACACGCCCCCCGCCATGGTCATGATCTCTTGGGCATATTCCTCCCGTGCACATGAACAGAGTGGAAGGTAGTCTATGAGGATATTTTTTCCCTGTTTTTAATGAGTGTTCCTTGTTTTCTGCTGAATCTTCAAATACAGCCTGTATCTTATTTATGGTTGGATGTATCAAGATAGTGTTTTCCTGCTTCTGAAGAGCTTAAAAAATGGGCCGTATTCCTATTTTTCTGAGACTTCAGTTCTGCTTGTAAGTAAAGAGATAAAAATAGCCTTTCAACCTGTGGTCCTTAAGTTTATCTTCCCTCTTCACTTTACCAGGAAGTCAACAGGACCCGAGTGCTTTCAGGGTGGAGGTAAGAGGTGAGAAGTGACGTGAAGAGGTTGTTCTGCACTTAGAGGCCTGGTGAGTGTTTCAGCCCCAGAGCTGGGAGTTGCTGCAGTAATCTAAAATCAACAGAAGAAGCAATCCAGGGCCAACGAGCGGGGCAAAGTACACAGTGGGATTCAGAGTCAGGCTTACAAATTGATCTGAGAGTGAAATTATGAGCCTGTATAAAGCTTTTATAGGACTTGATTCCAGGAACTAAGGTGACTACATTTCCAAGGTAGTTAATTTAAAGCTGGACTTTCAGAACTTTCACAGCTTTTTGTTTTCATAAGTGGTTGGGAACGTGGTGGACACTTGTCTGGTTTGTTTGTGTTCTGTTCAGCATCCCCCTTTCATCTGGAGGGAATTCCCCACTGCATGTGGCTTGGGGGAGGTTCTTGGACCAAGGGTGATTGCCCTCTCCCCACCCCAGACATCCAGTGTTTGGTATAAGACCCAGGCTCAGTCCCTCCTCTCTGGGCCTTTGAATTTCAAGGGAATGAAATAAATATTCAAGAATATTTCAGAAGCCACTTATGTTGCCAGTGTCACCCTGTGGGCAGCAGTGGGGTACTAGCAGGGGCAGATTATCCTGTGGCATGACCTTGACTATGATCCTTATTGCCCATTCTCTCTTGGTTTCCAGCCCTCCCAGCCAATCTGTGAACTATTCAATATCTTTCTAATACATTCCAGTTTAGATAAAATTAGCGAAGGCTGGCTTCTGTTGCTAGTGACCAAGAATTAGATTGGGCCACCTGAAGTTTCCTTTCTCAAATCTAAAGAGGTGTTTCCAGTACTGTGGGTTGGTCTCTGTTTGGAATCGTTTGAAAGCAAGCATGAGAGAAGATGGCATGTTCTCAAAATGGACACAGCCAACGATGGAGAGAAACTTAATAATTGAGTACGGGCTCAAAATAGTAAGAAATTGCTGGTGGGAATCCAAGACCACAGACCTAGGTGGCAAGAGATACTAAGTTTTTCATGTGTATAAATCAACCTAATTTCAACTCCATCTTTTCTTCACACAGCAAGAAGGAAATATATTCCCAAGTATACTTGACTGGCCCCAAAGCCCCCTCACCTCGCCTGGGTCATTTGGAAGCCCAGGGTCTCAAAGTGCCAAGACATGGGAGAGGCCCTCTGGTCACCAGTCATTGGACTGTCTTGGTGACTGCTGAGACACCCATTGTCCTGGCCAGTGCAGTCCCTTTAAGCCTAGAGGGTATTTGTTCCCCTGTGCCACTGTAAGCATGGGAATCTTTGGTGAGGCTACTGCCTAGAGTCTTATCTCCCTTGGTGTTCCACAGAGAGAAACTTTGGAAGATGCCGTCACCTCCTTGTCACCTCCTTAGGGTGCTATTAAGGAGATGGCTCTTGTCACTAAAGCTTCAGGAACCCAGAGAACTCCATCTCTCTTTCCTATCTCTAAGAATCTTTTAGCATGATGAACATCCCACTTTCCTCATGTTTTCCTTACAAACCCCCACGCCCAACTTCTGAAGAAAAAAAAAGGAAGGAAGATGTCATCACAGGCAAATTGTGCTTTCTGCTCTGCCACAAACCTCCTTGGAAGCAAGGAAGCCCAGAACCTATCAAAAGGGAGGAGGGTATGGTAGGAGGGATAAAAACAAATGAATAGATTTTGAAGTTTCACCAATAAAATGTAAAATTAATGAGGGGGAAATAAAATAGAAGTGTGAAAGGCTAC
This sequence comes from Anoura caudifer, assembly GCA_004027475.1. Taxonomy (NCBI): domain Eukaryota; kingdom Metazoa; phylum Chordata; class Mammalia; order Chiroptera; family Phyllostomidae; genus Anoura; species Anoura caudifer. The sequence goes on along the minus strand of PVKU01003062.1, from coordinate 13,133 downwards.
GGGCTGCCTAGTAGAAGGATTAACTGTGTTTGGCGTCGCTATCTTCTGTGATTCCTTAAACTTCATAAGAGATGCAATTTATTCGGGTATGAAAACTGTCACTCCCTCGTTTCACACCCTAACTTTTTAGAGTCAGGAATGAGGAAGTGTTTCTTGTCTACATTCTGGAAAGCAAGTCAGCATTTCTATCTCTAATTAATATGGGACTTCTACTCTAGCTAGGAACAAATATTTGTGCTATAAATGAAAGCGCCAAGATATGGAAGTGCAAAAAATGAAAGTGCCACATAATCCACAATCAAGCTTCTTACTGAGTCCCATGTTCCAGCTGTTCCTTTGAATAGAATCCACTTCAATTGTGGGTAGCAAAGTGGCTTGGGTGACATATCTCTGCCAGCAGGTGAGCCTAATAATTCACTGATACCTTTAAAATAAGCATTTGCCAAGAATTTTTAATTCATTTTATATGCTGATTCCAAGAAGCAAAGAACCCACATTTTGGGAATTTACAGATCTAGTTTATTCCACACGTGTGAAACCTGGATCCTAGTAGAACTGATGAATCACTAGGAAGTGGGTAGGGGGGTGTGAATCTTCATAAAATCATAACCACTACTAAGTTCAAGTCACAGAAACTGATTCAAATGGGCTTAAACCATAGCAGGATTTATGTTCTATTTAACAAAGCCAGAGGTAGCTTAGGTCTAGGACTGGTCAATCCAGGGGCTCAGTGACATCGTAGAAGACCCAGATTTGGTCCTTCATTCCCCACTACCACCCTCTATGTGTTGGCTCTTCCCCTTATGGTCCCAAGACAGCTAAAGCACTTGTAACCATGAAGATTTCCAGAGTGATCCCTCACTGGTGTGGCTCAGTTGGCTGGGTGCCGACCTGCAAAGCGAAAGGTCACCAGTTCAACTCCTGGTCAGGGCACTGCCTGGGTTGCAGGTTCAGTCCCTAGATGGCACGCACTGATTGATGTGTCTCTCCCTCTTTCTCCCTCCCTTGCCCTCTCTCTAAAAAAAAAAAAATTAAAAATCTTAAAAAAAAAAGATTTCCAGAGTGAGAGGAAAAGAATGATTTCTTCTTGCTTATCTTTTCTTATTAGCAAGAGAATTTCTCTCAGAACTATGTCCCGCCCCAGAAGATTCCTTCTCTTGTTTCATTGGCTGGAGTTGAATCAAGACCACTCCCCTGGGGCCTGAACCAGGGTGCCCTTTCCACAGCACAGGGCCATGGGAACCATATCTCTCTTTTCTCAAGGAAAGAAGGGGTAAATTTAGATGGGTAACAAGCGGTGTATATCATGCCAACTTACACCCCATGAGCTTGTAAATAGCTTGTAAATGTCTTTTATACATTTCTGTTCCTGTGTTTCTTGAGGCTCTCTCCACATGTCCTATGCTTGGGGTTACCCCACCTTCCATTATCTTTTCCCTAACGACCTCAAGTCTCTTCTCTCTCCAAACCACACCCCATCACATACCCCACTGTCAAGACTGACAGAGAGCTCAGAATTCTGTTCTCTTACTTATTTATTCACTTAATATATATTTATTGAGTGTCTACCATATGTCAGCCTGGCAGAATGCTAGGTGCTAAGGATACAAAGGTACTTAAAGCACAGCTTCTGCCCTCAAGGAACTTGTGGAGGAAGTCAGTAAATAGGCAAACCATCTAGTATGAGGATTGTTATAAAAACCACATTATAAGTAGGGAGTAAGAGAACTATTGATAATGTGGTTCAGGGACACTGTGGGAAAAGTAACTATTCACAAGGTGGATTGGGAACCAAGCCACATTGCTGATGTTTTCCAATTACTGGCTTAAAAATGAATTTTTGAAGAATAATCAATTTCCAAATTAGGAACCATATAAAGTGTTCAATATTAAGAGGAAAGCATGAGGGGAAGGGGTTAAATTCTTTAGCTTTTCAAAGCAGTTGGTGACTTTGTCCTTTACTCGTCTTATTAGAAACATCTCTTATACAGATTTTAATTAGGGGTAAATATATGCTGTTAAAGTATATTCTAACTGCTGAATGTTTCTTGTGAATTTTCATGAAGTTTCAGAAGCAACAAAATATCTGAGAATGAGCCCCTTAGTGATCAGTCTTTCTTACTCAAGATCATTTTCCTGTTTTTCAGAGAGTTGTTTCAGGAGTTAGGGGGATGTTATATGATTTGGAGGCTCCTACTTCAGGAGAATCATCCCGAATTCCCAATAGCTTTCTTAGCTCTCCTTCAGACTCATCCAGTCATTGTCTCCACAGCTTAGTCCTTTGCTCTTTGCTATTCTCTGTACATACCCTTTCCCCTGGAGATGGCATCTGCATATGCGATTCTCCTATCAAAACTATGTGAATTATGCCCAAATTTACACTTTGGTTCTCTCTCTCTTCCATGTGCTAAACCACATTTCCATATGACTGATGATATTTCCAATTGGGTATGTTGCCAGTAATTCAAACTTAGTACACTTAAAGTCATCATACCCTCTTCCATCATCTCCAGTTCTATTCTTAATATTTATCTATTCAAGGACAATTGGTTCAAGTCCCACCTTCCCTATAATGTATCAAGTGCCTGTTATGGGACTTGACCTATTGTAGACCAGAGTATAGAGTGGTAAGCATAGAGCTAGGTGATAATGTATCAGATAATGAGTGACAAATCATCTCATTCATCTTGCTAAAACCGACTTCTCATTTCTGATCTTCTAGAACTTTCATTGTCTATATAATGCAGATACAGCCATAACAATGGCTTACTTTGAAGAGAATTTGCTTTGTGCTGGGTGCTATTGTAAGTGCTTAATACACAGTAACTCATTTAATCTTTACAACGACCCTGTGAGATTTTAGCACTGTTTCCCTTGCCATTTTTTACAGAAGAGGAAACAAAGACAGAGTGAGGTCAAGCAACTCACCCAGGGTTACAAAGCCAGGAAGTGATGAGTTTGTTTCCATGAAAGCCAAGAAAATAAAATTACAACCAATTCTATTTGGGGTAAAATAAAGTATTTAAACTTACTGTTTTAAACACGTAATTCATGGTTTTAAATGTTTTATCAACCACATTAATGTCCTGGAAAAAAGTCAACCATTAAAACATACATTGAACCATGTACAAAAGGATGCACATTTTTCCTTCAGCCTTGGGCTCCAATATGACCTGACACAGCATTATCGGAACCTGTCTTTATTTGAACTTTTGCTATTCTGTGCATCAGAGTTTTTCCATTAATTTGATTTTTTTTAAATATTGCATTAAATTTTGTGCCGGAAGTGAGTGCCTTTCTCTAATCTTGTCCTTGAGTGGTAGCGCTAGGATTCAAACTGAAGCCATCTGGCTCCGAGTCTGTGCTCCTGACCGTTACACTACCCATGGCCTAGAGTACTTGATTTTTGTATCTATATCTACATATCACTGCCCTTTCCAAGTCAACTAAAAATGCCCTGAGGGCATAGACCATTTATTGCACTGCCGTCTTTATTCCCAAAGCATCTAGCATAGTGTTTGGTCAGCACGCAAGCATATTTGATAAAGTTTGGCTGAAAGGAATCAAAAGCAACTTTTCCAATGGGTTGAAATTTACCATCACTACCAGCTACTTTACCACAACTAGTAGTTTTGCTTTTTTTCCACTGCAATTGCCCTCATATATTGCATTTTAATATTATAAAAATAATTAACTGAACAGTCTATCTCATACAAAGGTAATGAATGAACACATTAATAATAACATTATGAAAATAAAATGCTTTCTTCAAACCAGTATTAGTCTTTGGGAAGAAAAACTACAAGTTTTAGTTTTGTGAGTGAACGGATCAGTGTAGTGCGGAGAAGGTACTATGTTCATCGACATCGTTGCCAGCTCTTCAGTTACAATGTGGTAGTTTCTGAAGGCACAGCAGTTCTGTGGGTTTATGCTTTTCTACAAGCCTGAGGTTCACTTCCTACACCCTGCTGGGCAACCCTCTTCACCTGTGGGTGTGTCCATTTCAGTGTGGTAACATCATGCCTGGTTGGTGATATTTTCTCCAGCACTACTTCCTGGAATGACAGCAGGGGATGAGTATTTTCTCTTCTGCCATGGAATGACCAGAAATGTGGCTTTTTGGAGGTGGAATCAACAATGAATGCAACAATTTCTTTAGGGTACGTTACATAAAACCCCTTGAGAGCTCTGCTCAGGGTGGGAGTCTTGAAGACAAAATGAAGAAAATGTACAGCACCAGTGAATAGTCACAGCAGGTGACTTCTGCAGGGCTCCTCTCACCGAGTGTTGTCACTGTCAAAGGGTCCTACACCCTTCCTGCCAGTCCACTCCTGGGCCGGCTTGGAAAAGATACAAATCACGTTAACTCATTTGTTCATATGTTAAAATCCTCTGAGCAGGTTTGAGCTTCTCTTGAATTTTATTTTTGAGTATTGTATACTTCCTAGTTTATTGATTCATTTTACAAAAAGCTTTTAAAGAATAGAGCCAGACAAATTATCACCTGCTTGAAAGTTGGGGTTCATACTGATGCTTCCTGATGCTCCTGGGTTCTGCAGGGAATGAAATACTGCACTCAGACTAATTTGGAAATCATGTTGTTATTCAATGTAGTGTGAAGCATTGTGTAATTACCAAAACTCCACAGCTATTATAATTTGCCCAAGCTTTGTCTCACTATGAAAAAATGAGGTGTAGAAACTGAATGGAATTGTTAATTTGCTCTAAAGACAGTTTTGCTGAACATCATTCTTCCCAACAGATTTGTGCACTGAAAACCCTGCTCTATCCCTGATGCAAATACAACTTCATGAATTTGGGGGGAAGAAGAAACACTCCTGGAGAACACAGTATTTTCTTGATGCTGCTGTTAGCAACTCCAGGGCACCTTTCTCTGCATCACCTAGACCACCATCAAGAATAATGGGGTGCAAAAATTTTTAGTTTAATTAACACTCAAATCCATTGTAACTTCAATTTTAATAATCTGAGCAAAAGTTTTTAGATCATCTGAGTTATAGTAAGCTAGTAAGAGACAGTCTCCAAATATATGAAGGAGAGTAGCAAGAAGAGTTGGTACAAGATGAGAAAAAAGGTTGCAAAGGGTGGACAGCGGCAGGCCCTGGGCCTAAGTCCTGCTGCTGTGTGTTACTGCTCTGAGTGTCCCCAGGGGAAAGGGAGGAACATTTTGAAAATAAGACAGCCAGAACCTCATCTGGGTCAGCCAGGCTCAGACCAAGGCACAGCAGAGGTCAACATGTACCTTGCTACTCCCTCTGTATCAAGGCCAGTTCTATGTACAGTGTCAGGGTGCTTAAATTTAGAGAAATGAGGATTTAAAGTTGACATTTAGTCTTAGATTTAGATGTAAAAAGGTTAAGAAAGTAATAAATGGGGAGGTCTGGAAGGATGTGATTCAAGAAACATGAAATGAGAGCTCATCATGGGGCAGGTGCTGACATGGGGCTGGAGACACCCACACCATCAGACATAATGCTGTCCTCATGCAGCTGTGATCTATCTGTCCAGGGTCGTGTGGCTAACATTTCAGCCTACTACAGGTTTCCAGGATTGCATGGTGTTAGATAAATTGCAAGTACTCTTTCAGAACCACATGTTAATGTGGATGGGAATTTTATCTAGAAAGGTCTGCAGTGATTGCACTCCCCTTTCGTCCCCTACTTCTGTGGCATTGCCTACACTTCACGCAACCTCTGTATCCATCTTGCCCATCTTCCACACACTGTTTCTTCAACACCTGCCTTGACTTTTCTCCTGCTGAGCTCTTCTCTACCATACGTTTGCCTCCCCAGAGAGCTCATTATAAGCCTCTATTTTTGTGCCTACTTACAATGAAAGCTTGTGTCACATACCTATACACAAATTTCAAAGGTTATAATTCCAGAACAGTGATGCAACAATGCTCTTGGATATGTTCGCCATCCAAGTGATGGTTCAGACAGTTGAGATAGGTCTGGTTGGGTCAGTGCTGGCCAAGTAGATGCCCTATAAGTGTTTACTGACAATAACCATCATGATGATGATGAAATGACCTAGTGCAAGTTTATTTGGGACATTTTCTATTTATAAAGAAGCGGAGGAATCTCTGTGTTCATCAAGATCAGAGCTTAGGCTACAGCATTCTGGGAGGTAAGTGCACACTTTGCAAGGCCACGGAGTTCTTCAGTCGCTCTTCTCTACCTTGAGAAATAACGTTTCTGATCTAACAGTAGCTGGGGATATTTGAACATTGGGTCTTAAGCTTTGGATTTTTAATCACAGCCTTTCTTGTTAATGTTATAACCTCTTTTAGGCCTTTGGTCTCTAATCTAGCTCTAAACGTCTGGGATGCTGTTATCACAGCCTCTTCTCAATTTCACAGGAATGAGGTGAAAAGTGGAGGAAAGGTAGAACTAGGAACAGGGTAAATATTGATTTACCTGCACCTTGCCTTTGGAAAAGGAAACTCAGGTCTTCCAAATTGTCTTTTATTGTCTATTCAAGGTTGAGAGCTCTATAGAAATACCCCTCCCCTTAACACAAAACAAACAAAAACTCTGTTCAGAGCTTCCATGCACTTTTGTGTTTAAAGATGGAAATATCTGTGGGACTAAACGTCTCCAAGCCTCACTGTAGATCCCTAGTTGCTGTGAGATTCTATAAAACCTTGTATTGCTGAAAACCCTCCTCTGTCTTCCTTCCATTTTGAAGTACTGTCCAGCTTTTTATCAGATTGACAGCAGGGGAATGTTTTACCTGCTCAACCTGTTCTCACTATTGTATTCAGGTCTCACTCAGTGTTTCAACACTTTGCTGGGCGTGGGAGGTGTGACTCACCAGGTGAGAGGGTACGAGCTGTGTGCACATCCAGGGTGTTGCAGGATGATTGAGGAACTCCACATTCCGGCCTGGCGCCATTTTGTTTCTTCTCTTGTTCCTTCTCTTAGATATTCACTTGGCTACTGCTCCCAAGGAGAACCAGCCAGTTGAGTGTTCAAATATTAAATCAATTCCTCTTTCTGCACAAGTAGCCAAACAAGTTTTGTTTGTTTGTTTGTTTGTTTGTTTTACTGGAAACATGGACTAGTGCCTGAGGAAACCTGGGGGTGAGGAGAAGAAAGACTAAATTTAGGAGGCAAAGGAACCTGGAGGAAATTCCTTTTCTGCCTAATTACAAGTCTGATGACACTTTTTCATTGTCTGTGATCTTTGTGCATAAGCAGACTAAGAAAATATTTTGGTGAGAGTAACCTCATATTAATTTGTACCAAGAGGCTTCTTCTTTCTGGCCACAGCACCATCCACTTGGCCCAGAGCTCAGAGAGGGACCTGGCCCCTGGTCATCTGATTCCCCTGAGTGGCATTTTGCACATAATACCTCTTCCTTTCACCCTCTTTCAGATGAAGGCCTTATGCAGAACTCTAGTGGCTACGGACCTGCTACAACTGTGGGAAGAAGCTAGTTGAATGGGAGCTGCTAAAGTCAGATGAAGCTTCACACAAGCACACCCTGGTTCCTCCTGTGGGCAATAAAGTGGTTCTAGGGAAGTAACCTCACAGGGTGATCTGATCAAAGATTCCTAACTGGGCAGGTAATAGTGGATAGTCATGCCCCAGGCATATAAAAAAAGAACCCGCAGCTAACATCATACTCAATGATGAAAGACTGAAAGCTTTTCTCCTAAGATCAGGAACAAAACAAGGATACCCACTTTTTTTGACATAATATTAGAAGTTCTAGCCAGCATGATTAAGCATTAGAAAGAAATAAAAGGTATCCAAATTGGAAAGGAAAGAGTAACATTATTTATGTTCACAGATGACATGATCTTCTATATAGAAAATTCTAAGGATTTCACACACTTGTGTGCACACATACTACAGCTAGAGCTGATAAATTTAGTAGCTGAAGGATACAAACTGACACACAAATGTCAATTATATTTCTATATACTAGCAATCAAAAATCTGAAAAGGAAATTAAGAAAATAATTCCACTTACTGTGGTATTAAAAAAGAATAAATGCTTGAGAATAATTTTTTTTGAGAGAGGAGAAGGGAGGGAGAAAGAAGGAGAGAAACATTGATATGAGAGAGAAACATGGATTGGTTGCCCCTCGTACATGCCCCGATTGGGGACCGAACTTGCAACACAGGCACTGGCCCTGACTGGAAATCAAACTGGCAACCTTTCAGTTTGCAGTGCAATGACCAACCAATGGAGCCACACTGATCAGGGCAAGAATAAATTTTTAACCAAGGAGGCTAAAGACTTGTACAGTGAAAATTATAAAAAACTACTGAGAGAAATTATAGAAGATGTAAATAAGTGGAAACACATACTGTGTTCATGGGTTGCAAGAGTTAATATTGTTAAGATAAAAATACTACCCAAATTGCTCTACATATTGAATGCAGTTCATATAAAAATCCCAACAGCACTATTTATACAGAATAGAAAAACCCATTCTAAAATTCACATAGAATCTCAAAGGACCCTGAATAGTCAAAAACAATCTTGCAAAAGAACAAAGTTGAAGGTCTCATACTCCCTGACTTTATCTATTTATTTATTTATTATTTATTTTTTATATTTTAGAGAGAGGGGAAAGGAGAAAGAAAGAAAGAGAGGGAGAGAAACATCAAGTGTGGTTGCCTCTCATGTGGCCCCCACTGGGGACCTGGCCCGCAACCAAGGCATGTGCCCTGACTGGGAATTGAACCAGTGACCCTTTGGTTCACAGCCCATGCTCAATTCACTGAGCTAGGGCTCACACTCCCTGATTTTAAAACTTACTACAAAGCTGCAGTAGTCAAAGCAGCATGATACTGGCATATAGACAGACATACAGACCAAAGGAATAGAATAGAGAAAACTTTCTGCCCAAAACTCTTGCATATATGGTAAAATGATTTTTGACAAAGTTGCCAAGACCATTCAGTGGGGAAAAGACAATCTTTTCAACAAATAGTGCTGGAAAAACTGGGTATCCATATTCATAAGAATGAAATTGGACCTTGCACCGTATACAAAAAACAACTCAAAACAGAACAAAGACCTAAACTTAAGAGCTAAATTATAAAATTAGAAGTAAACAGAGGAGAAATTTTTTATGATATTGGATTTGGTATTATTTTTGGATAACACATCAAAAACACAGACAAAAAAGAAAAATTGGATTTAAACAAAATTAAAAAATTTAGTGCATCAAAATTAGTATTAAGAGAGTGAAAAGATAACCCAGAGGATGGGAAAAGATATTTGCAAATCACATATTTGATAAAGGGTTAATATCTAGAATTTATTAAAAATTGATATAACTCAAAAACAGAAAAACCAAAACAACCTAATTTAAAAATGGGCAAAGAACATGCATGAGGTCTTCTTGGCTCTTCCAGCCCAGCTCAGGCACCAAATAAATACAGTTGCATGAGTGACCCCAGCCAACAGAATGATCCCCACTCTACCCTCAGAATTGTGAGAAATAATCAATTGCTGTTTTTTTTTAATGGGCAAAAACCTTAAATATTTCTTCAAAGAAGATATATGTATAGCCAATAAGCACATGAAAAGAGGCTCAACATTATTAGTCATTAGAGAAATCAAAACCACAATGAAATATTGCTTTACAAACCTTTGGATGGTTATTAGAAAGAAAAAGAAAAAAGGAAAACAAACAAACAAAACTACCAGAAAAAAACAAGAATTGGCAAAGATGTGGAGAAATTAGAACTCTTGTACATTGCTGATGAAAATGTAGAATAGAGCAGCTGTTGTGGAAAACAGGTTAGTGCTTCCTCACAAAGTTAAACATAGGATTATCATATGACCCAGAAATTTCTCCTGAAGGAATGGAAAACATGCTGTGTTCTTATAGCTCTGGGAGGGACCGAAAATCCAGAGCTCACCAGAGGCTGAGAAACCAGCTTCTTATCATTGCCTTGGTCATCACCACTGCCAACACAGTTGCTGACAAGAAACCTGGTCTTAGGCCTCAGTGGAGAACTCTTTCTGTGGGTTGGAGAAGACATCTCTTTCTTAGTGGTTTGCCTTCTGAGTCTCAGTGGCACTGGTAAGGAGACCTCCCTCTCTTAGAACCAGAGATTGCTTTGCATAGTTCTGCCTGTTTGAAAGCTATTAAGTCTTAAGTCCAACACAACATCGTGTAGCACTGATAGAAATAAAAGTACTTAGCCAGGTCTGTCTGGAAAATATCCAGCCATTGTTAATATAATGAAACTGGTTTGTGCAACACTGATATAACCTGGCAGCCAAGGAGAGTGGAGTGGAATGCACACACATGAACAATGATGACTTCACTGTACTAGTCAGGGGGGTGGTAGATGCCACTGAGTGAGCATGTGTACTGTGTAGCTACCACATTCAAAATGATTGAGTGAGTAGAGCAACAAATATGCATCAAACTTTGTGTTAAGCTTGAACATTCCTTCATGGGAACTATGTGGCTGATGCAGAAGGTCACAGCTATGGACAACTGGTTATTGGCAGCTTCGTCATGACAAAGTGCCCACTCATGCATCATGTCTCATGCAGACCTTTTTGGTGAAACATCAAATCACCCAGGACACTCATCCTCCCTACAGCCCAGATTTGGTGCTCTGCAACTTCTAGCTTTTCCCAAAACTAAAATCACCTTTGAAAGGGGAGAGATTTCAGACCATCAATGAGACTCAGGAAAATATGACAGGGCAGCTGATAGTGATTGGGAGAACAGTGTGAGAAAGGTGGAAAATCAACAATGAACCAGTACCATTCCAATTGCTGAGACTTTCCATCAGTTCTACCTCTCTGACTCTAGCATGCTGCCTGGTATCCAAATGAAATGTTGGGTCCCTACAGAGTGCTGTGAACATCAGACAACATAATAAGATTTACTCTCTATGTGAGCCCCAGACACCCACTAAGGTCATCATATTGTCGGAAGCAGAAGAGGAAAGTCTGATACTCAAATAATGGAAGGGTATATACCACATCTCTAGGAGAGACAGTAGTTGCATTTGACTTTGGGCCATTGGCAGCAGTCCCCCCAAAATATATTTGGATAAAAAGGCAAAGATTAAGTTGTGTCATACCCACTGTACATCTTATGTGAGAATGGGGAGACTTTTTTTTTACATGCATTAGTGTTTATACAGCCCTGTGAATATCAGGGAACTGTTAGGTTCATTGCCCATGCATCTTGCAGCTGAAGATAACTATGGTTATAATGCTTGTGGTGTACTCTGCTTACCCTATGTGTCCAACTTCTTCGTGATTGCTGCTGAATCAGGAATGCTGTATTGCTGTGTTGTGCTGCAAGGGGAAGAAGAAGATGACCAATCATCAGAAAAGTCCTGGGATTGCAGGGCCGACTTCATTCCTTCCCTGCATGTGTGGAGTGTGCTGAGTTGGAGCTTGCCCTGAAACTAGCATTTGTAGAGGATCCCTCTTTGATTCTGACTTTTCTCGTCCAGTCAATCTTCACAGAAATCCCAGGTGTACCTCAAGATATAACTGGACTCAGGAAGCTGGTGTACATAGTGTTGGGCTAACTTGGATTTATAAACTTCCAAAATGTCTTGCATCAGATAAAGAAGATTGCTACTGAACAGAAGTGCTCTGTGGAATATGTCCTTGGTATGAAGCACTGCCATGCAGGCAGGCAGCTCCAATTCAAGGGTTCTGGGCCCGCGGTGATCTGCACCACCAGTACCTGCAAATGCCTCATAAGGCCTTTATTAAGCACAGTACATCCAGCATTTCCTCCCTGGCTTCATATCCAAGAAAACGTTGAATTGGTAGAGTATTCCCTCTGAATTCTGGCTAAAACCCCAATTCCTTTGAAAAACACATTAGAAGAACTTTGTAACACAGTGTTGAAAATCTAGCATTTTTAGGACTTACAGCCAAGATGGAGGCGTAGGTGGACACACTGTGCCTCCTCGCACAACCAAAATTAAGGGCAACAAAGATTTAGAAACAAGAAAACAACTAGAACTTATAGAAAATTGAACTGTATGGAAGTCCAACAACCATTCATCCAGACCGGTAAGAGGGGCGGAGTTGCTGCAGGAAAAAATGGAGGTTGGCGGACTGAGCACACAGGTGATGGCTAGCAGATCCCAGGCGCACAGGTGGCGGCTAGTGAACCCGGGGCACAAGATGGCAACTGTGCAGACCCAGTGAGGCTGTGCAGGGCGGCTGGCTGACCAGGTGGTCCCACATTCGTGCGCAGATAATCCAGGCAAAGGGGAAGCAGTGGAAGGGACTGGAATCCGAGAGAGAGTGGAGCAAGCACCATTGTTCCCTCTCAGACCCCGCCCCCCACATACAGCGTCACTACCCAGTGACTGGGCTGCCCTGCCCTGGGAACACCCAAGGCTCCACCCCTCACTACATAACAGCCATGACCATACCAAAAAAAACCCCAAAATGGCTCAAATGGGAAACCAAATCAAAGCCCCAGAGCCTATTCATCTAAGTGACCAAGAGATAGCCAACCTATCAGATGCACAGTTTAAAGCACTGGTGATCAGGATGCTCACAGAATTGGTTGATTTTGCTCACAAATTAGATGAACAAATGAAGGCTACAATAAGTGAAATGAAGGAAAACGCACAGGGAACCAATAGAGATGGGAGGAAAACTGAGACTCAAATCAATGGAGTGGACCAGAAGGAAGAAACAAACAACCAAACAGAAGAGAATAAAGAAACAAGAATTCAAAAAAATGAGGAGAGGCTTAGGAAACTCCAGGATATCTTTAAACGTCCCAACATTTGAATTATAGGGGTACCAGAAGGGGAAGAGGAAGAGCAACAAGTGGAAAACTTATTTGAACAAATAGTAAAGGAGAACTTCCCCAATTTGGCAAGGGAAATAGACTACCAGGAAGTCCAGGAAGCTCAGAGAGTCCCAAAGAAGGTGGACCCGAGGAGGAACACACCAAGGCACATCATAATTACATTAGCCAAGATTAAAATGAAGGAGAGAATTCTAGAAGCAGCAAGGGATAAGGGGACAGTCACCTACAAAGGAGTTCCCATCAGACTGTCAGCTGATTTCTCAAAAGAGACCTTCCAGGCAAGAAGGGGCTGGAAAGAAGTATTCCAAGTCATGAAAGGCAAGGACC